>CM046346.1:18587793-18788065 GCA_025403435.1 Artocarpus heterophyllus
TCCTTTGGCCTGCCGATCTTAGGTAGACTTTTTTGGCCTGTAGAACTTGAAAGTCCGGCCTGCCGAACTGTCCTTAAATGCCATACATTAAAACATTCAATTCATCATTGCATCATAAATAAACATACATTAAAATAATCATGAACACTTGAGCACAACGATTCCATGCGGTCGTCACCTGTCATAAAACTTGACATAAAAGTTAGTAACATTAAAATCATATATCATAACATATAACATAAATAATTATAAAATTTCCTTAACGTCGTTACTAACTTAACATGATTCATTACATAAAAATAGGTGGGTGTTACACATTGTCTTGGCTTGTGTCTTTTGATGTACCAAGGGTGACACCCACATCTTAATAGTGGTATGTATGCCGGTACATTAGAGGCATGACTCTTGATGGCGTAGACCTGTTATTCATAGATATGGAATCCATAGCTCCTCTTTAGGAGTAATGATATCCTCTTATATGCGTTATCCTATAATTGGAAAACTGGAGCGCTCAACCATTTGGATACATATGTGTAACCGAATGGTATACTATCTTTGGATAGTAAGTTTTCTGATAGTGAGATAATGGAATGTAAGATAAAAATAATCGGAAAGGTAAGACAGAACTTGTCCTTAAGCCGATTATGGATTATCATATAGGGATACAATACACTATGATATGTCATGGAGACTTAGCTATACGAGCTTCGTAATTCTATATAGTTCGAGAGTGCAGCTCCAAGCTTTTAATGGAGTAGCATTGGAGTTGATAATTATAAAATGTATATCTGGGATATTGGGTTTCGTAATTATCAGGAGCTTGAACTATATAGGTCCATTTGGTCCCCTTTACTAGCTCACAACATCCTATAACGATACAACATGCTTTTTCAATAATTGGTGACTTATGTCGGATTTATGAAATTGGTTGAAGTTTGGAAAAATTAAATAATTCATGTCTATTTGTTGGTTGAATTAATTTTGTAATAAAATTAATTCAAGATAGACTTGTTGAATTATCGAGATTGGATAATTCTTGTCTATTTATCGGTTGATTTAATTTTGGATAAATTAGATTAAAATAAACTTGTAGAATTATTAGGAATTCATTTATTTTCTTAAAGATTATCTAGATAAAGTTGTTTTGATTAGATAACTTCTCTATTGGGTTATTTGAATTAAAACTGAGACTTTATCATATATAATCTCGGGTGGAAAATGAAAGATTCATGGAGATTTTTATTCGACAGTTCCGCCTGTCGATACATGTGTTCGGCCTATCAATGGGCGTGTTTGACCTGCCGATTAGGTTGTTCGGCCTACTGATGAACAAAGGATAAGATCATGCGTTTTTACATGGATCTTATCAAATATTGATCCAAATTTGATTCTGATCTGAATTTTGGGACCTAATCTGTTAAGGACTGACCCTAGGACCAACCTTTATAAATAGGGAGTGATTCTCACAAGTTACTTAGATCAATTGAGAGATTAAGAGTGATACTCTGCTAGTGAGAATTTAAAAACTCCCTGAGAGCTTTTGTTCACAAATCACGAACACTTGCTTTGGGTTCTCTCGATTGGTTGGAAGGAGAGTCACCTAGTGGAAGAGCTGTACGTGTGAGCCCACACTCACTTCGATCGTTGATAGAGAATAGCAAAGAAGACCAGTTGGTTGAGGCTCTTTTGAAACATTACTTCTCTTCAAGTTTTGTGAGGATTCTTTGGCACACAAAGGTTAGTAAGATCTGGTTAATTTATGCATATAGCATGTCAAACTTGTGTTTTGGAAATTACTCTGATATAAAATTTTAAAATTCTACTGCGCACTATTTTTTCGACAGAAATACCATATTCCGAGGCATTGTATTT
Organism: Artocarpus heterophyllus; assembly: GCA_025403435.1. Classification (NCBI taxonomy): domain Eukaryota; kingdom Viridiplantae; phylum Streptophyta; class Magnoliopsida; order Rosales; family Moraceae; genus Artocarpus; species Artocarpus heterophyllus. The sequence goes on from CM046346.1 coordinate 18,589,666, forward strand.
CTGCATAAAATTTAAGCCAAAGTTTAAAAATAACTCCTTGAACATATCCACTAGGGTGACCATGAAGAGGAGGATGGAGGATATCCAAGTACTCCTTTAAAAGTCCATCTCTGCAAAACCTTATTTTATCCTCTCTATTCATAGACATATAACGAGGTGAAGTATATTTACCGTTACAATTTTGTCTTCCACATTTATTACAAGTGACCGCGATGGCATGAGCTCTTCTTTTCATTGCACTATGACTGGTACCCGTTCTTAGTAAACCGACATCTTGACTAAAGTCACTCAGACGGATCTTTCCCTCTATCAACATGCTCACATCACAAGGGATACCAAAACGCATAAGAATCCACAACCGAGTGATTCTAGCCCTGTATTTCTTTCTGAGAATCTTTTGAGAGAGTGATGGGAAATACTTTCTCAGGTGTTGGTACTTTGGATCCATGATGAGATGAAACAAGAGTAAATAGAAAGGAAAAATTGAGATAGTAAGTTACAGAATCCTAGAATTCCTTCTTCTTTTAGAGAGAAAGAAGAATTTCTAGAGAGAAAGAAGAGGGTTTGCAATTTAAAGAGAGAATAACAAATTAAGAGAGAGAGAGTAAACTCAGAGAAACAAGCTCCTATACACAGTAGACGTAAATGTAACCAATGGTTAAACCACTGTAGATGACACTTATGGAGGCCACGTGAGAGAGACAATGTGAATCAAGCTGATTTAGGATTTGGACTAGGCCCAAATGTTCTAAGTTGAAATGGATCAGGTTGTTTCAGGCCTTAACACATTTAGAACAAGTTAAATAACAAACATAAAATTGAAAACCAATTTGTACAGATCTTAAGCCCAGGTCAAAGCCCACTAAAGATAAAATTAACTATGAACAACAAGTCTAATTTAACGATAATCAGGGATCTTCCTGAATGGTATTTAAAATCATTTTATAACAACATAATCTTCTAACAACTCAAATAATTTGTTTTAATCAAAACCTTATTGAACAATGCATACACCCATATGTTATCCATAATACTCAACATCTATCAATAGATTCATCATCATTACTACCAAGGGTTTAGAATGCGACTAACCTTGAAATCAATACGATTTACATCTTCCAACATAGACCATATCAATGAACAAAGACATTTGATGTTACTACTTAGGAACATCTACAATCCCCACAATTCCACCTATACAATATTTAATTTCCTCATATAAGAAAACCTTAGGTAACTAAAAGATTCACATCTAAACATCTAGAAGTTAAACCTTTTATCACAATTATCCAAAATTATTATAGGTGCCTTAAGTATTATGATTTACTTAAGGAAACTCCTATTGGTCAATTTCACATTGCATCTATTCATAAAGATTCACTGATACACTTAAATACAATGTACGTAATAAAATACTCCAACCTTAAAATTCATGCATTTTTGCCTTTACACAGTCTCAACATACCAAAAGTCTATTGTTTATCTCACTCAAGATTCAATACCATGGATTCCTAACTTATCTCATATTCCTCAAGTAAATAGAACTTTCAAGAAAAGTTATTGACACTTATGTACTCCACTAAATCCACACATAATCATTACCTAGGTCTGAATCAATTATGAAGAATTTGACACATCTATGCCAAACTTTGAAATCAATAAATCAAGTCTTATATTTCTTATTTTTTTCATGAGATAAAAGGCTTTTAAATCCTTGTATCTACATGAATTTCTCATCGTTATATACGAATTAGATATGCTTATAGATCCTAATATTATATGAATCTCTCATAAGCATTCTACTTATAAACTCATTCCATATAATTATCATTCTCTCATAATTATTAATACTTTCCTTCTATATAATTATCGTACTCACATAACCATTAATATTTCATTCTAGAGTCTTTCCATGTTACATCCTTTAGGACTATATAAATCAATCAGAAGGTTCATTTTGATGATGACAATGAAAATTCAGCTTCAAAACCATCTCAAAAAAAATTTTTTTTTTTAAAGTGGTGCTACACTTCCTAGGTTAATCGAACCTAGGCTCTGATACCAAAAATTCTGTAACACCCCTATATGGGGGTTAACAGTTTTTAACGAATGAAAATAAAAATCATAAATAAAGTAAAACGTCAAAAATAAAGTTGCTCGGGGTTTAAATGAAAACTCTCAAATAAAAAAATAAAAATATAAACGACAATTAAACCACAATTTAATGTAGTACCTTAAATTTAATAATATAAATTATCGTTATCATCATTTCAACCCTCAATGCATATTAATACAGTCACAGAAAATAACAGTTGATGCTTATGTTATCATGAAGAGCATTCTTAGCAATTGAAGCAGTCCCAATGTAATATAACTACATAGCTTCCTCAACTATTTTTCTCATAGGCACCTCACACTTAGTGAGTCTTGAAAAGATAAAAATATAAGGGAATGAGCGATAATATGCTCAGTAGGGAAAACCATTACTCACCTTTAGGTTTTTATCATTACCACATTAAAACCTGCATGGTTAGTTAATACTCATCATTATCCAGATTATGAGATTTATTATAATCATATTCCGTAGATATCATAGTTAATTATTACTGAGTTTTATACATATACATATATACAAATATTACAGTTCATTATTATTCCTAGGTACCCATGTTCAATAGAGTATCACTCAACTCACCAAAACATTCCAAGGTTGTTTTGGTGAGGGGACATCAAGCCCTGAGTCCTTACCAAGTCAATTCCTGTACAGTGTGTTCTGGGACTTTCAACCCAAGGAAACGTCATCACCTTCCCCCTATTTTACCTTTTAGGGTATTCGTGCCCAAGGACGTAACCGCCGCCCTCTTCATGTCTCACCATTTCTATATATTCAATCATTATTTATAGAGTCAGTTTTCCTAACCATGCTTCTCAATTTATAACATGTGCCAATTCATTATATTCCTCGTCGTACAATACAAGACGAGTCCATGTCATAGTTTCATATGTGATACTCATATAATAGCAGTTGAACATTGATATATATATCTTGTGGTAAAACAATCAATTTTAATTCCATAAAAACCTCACAAAAGATGAGTAATAGAATCCCTACCTTCCAAGCTTATCAAAAATCTTTTAATCCTGGAATCAATTAACGTTAGATCCACACTCCCTTGATCCTAAGGCGTGCATAAGGACAATTAAAACTAAAGCACAACATACAACCACATTCATAAATAAATCAAGTATAAATCTATCTTACTAGTGTGCCATTAAAGCTTTTGTGCAAATCTCTTTTGAATACCACAGTAAACAATTTTTGTCTTAACACAATATAAAATGTAAACAAGTAATCTATATGTTTTAGTCCCTAATAAGATTCATCAATCACTTAGGATAATATTAGAAAGGTTGCAAGACATTAAGGAATTAGGTGGTGAGCAAAGATGGGTTCTTGGTTCAGGTTAGCAGCTGATATACCATGGTAAACTGGTAGTATACTTTTACAAAAAAGATAGGTTCACTATCTACCATCATCACATGGGTTAACAGGGGTTTACTTAACATAAACGGGCGATATATTGTCACTGACAGGTTTACTAGTTTCTAATCTGAAAATAAAAAAAATTCATAAAAAATAAAATACAACTCCGATTTAGGGTTATGATAGCTCGGTGGAAAGCCTAGGATGTCTACTTTTTAAATATTGAAACCAATTTACAAAATTCATTCTCATTTAATCCTAGAATTTCAAGAAAGAGCTACTACCCATAAAGGTATTACAAAGTTTAACAATATAAATTTTCTGTCTATGACATATACACTTAGACTTTATACATATGCTCCAAAATAGCAACAAAACATATACTCAGGTTTAAGAATGCAAATTTGAATAATCCTTGAGTATAAAAAAAATTATGAATAAAAGATTAAATTTTTTCATAAGATTCTTACCTCAGATTATGGCTAATTGGAAGCTTGAAATGGCTTCAAAATAGGTTCCTTGACTTCGGTATGGTTGAAATTCTTGCTCAAATGGAGGTGATGGTGGCTGATTTTTATGGCTGCCTTGAAGAAGTTCTCTAAGTATTTTGCTTCAACAAAGAAATGAGAAGAAGAGTGTGGGAACCGTGGAAGAATAAGGAAGAAAAGATGAAGTCTTTGAAGAGAAGTGATAGAAGCAATTATGGAGGAGACATGTTGGAGCATGTCACGGAGGAAATAAAGAAAAGGAGGGTCAAGAATAGTTGGGAAAGATATCCTCATGTCTCCTCTGGGGACTTTAGGCCCCATAATGCCAAAATGACATTTTTGAAATTCATTAGAAGTTCCAAGGCTTTTTAGTAAACATACTAAATAAGCATAGGAGAATTTTAGAAAATTTAAAAAATAGATAGAAATAAATATTGTGAAATGGATTTTAAATGAAACAAATTTTTGATTGGCATACTAAAAATTAATTTAATTACCTTAATACACGTGAGGAGAATAACAGGTGTCACAGCACCAGTAGTCGACCAACTCTGGGAAGGAACAAATAGGGTAGCATGAACAACGGTGGCAGTAGTTCATCTAGCAGCAGGTGCAACAACCCCTACAGCTTTGATTGCCATTTTTGCTAGCAGCCGGGAGACATCAAGAGGAATTACCAAATTAGGAGTACTCGTTTAGGACTTTAGACCAGAGAAGGAGTCAATCTTCAGCCTCAACCCCAGACCCTACCTTCATCTCAGCAGTTACCTTAGCTTCAGTTCCATTAGTTCTCTCTGTAGCAACAGCCATACCTAGCACAAGGACACCAATAGTAGAACTTTTTGCGCAATGCCCCTTAGCACCGAGCACCGAGTTCAGCCAGTGTACAGTCATCACCATCGCAATAGTATCGGCTAACTAACCTAGGACCTAGCAATGTTGGTAGAGGAAAAGGGAAAGCTCCAGTTCAGGTTCATTCGATGACGACAGGAAGTTTGGATACCCAAACTAGTAACATGGTTGTCGACGATATGATTCTAGTTTCTCAGTCTTTAGCCCATGTCTTATTCGATACTGGTGCCACTCATTCTCTCATTTCAAGTTCTTTTGTACATGTCTTGGGATTAGAGATAGAAAAATTTGATGAACCTTTAGTTATAGCTTTACCCTTGGGGTAGGTGTGTGTGAATTATATATATATAACTTGTAAAATAAAGATTGAGGATGAGATTTTGAAGAGTGATTTAATTGTAATCCTTATTAGTTTATATGATGTAATCCTAGGGATGGATTGACTGTCCAGGTATAATGCAGTTGTAGATTATCAGCTTAGGAAAGTGACCGTAGTGTCTGATAGGGGGATGATGATTACTTACCAAGGTGGTGACGATCGGTTAATGAGTGAGCGACTTGTAAAGACATGTCTTCGAAGGTGGAAGAATTTAGCTTGCTATGCCTTCCTTATGAACTTAGAAGGAGAGCCCATTGCCTTGAGTAGAAACGCAGTAATCCTAGTGGTAGATGAATTTGAAGATGTCTTCGCCGACGAGTTGCCAGGATTACCACCGCATCGGGAGATCGAATTTGGTATCGAGTTGCTTCCAGGAACAACACTGATTTCTATAGCACGTTATCGAATGGCACTGGCAGAAATGAAAGAATTAAGAAAGCAACTTCAGGAGCTTGCTGATAAGGGATACATCTAGAATAGTACGTCACCGTAGGGAGCACCGGTTTTGTTCGCCAAGAACATGATGGAACTCTCAGGTTATGTATAGATTATAGGTAGCTGAATCGAGTCACAGTGAAGAATAAGTATCCTCTGCGCAGGATCGATGAATTGTTTAACTAGTTAGGAGGTTCGTGGTATTTCTCAAAGATAGATTTGCGGTCAGGATACCAATTTCGATAGAACTACTACTGAAAATTGTGTTTGGAAGAGCTTTAACCAACTAGCCTTTTTTACTATCCTCTTTTCCATGACTAGAATGTGAGCAGGCACACACCGTTCAATTATCCTTCTGGTAACGTCTCCTTCCAACCACAAGTGAAAACTAAGAGCTACGATTTAGATGTTAAACAATAGCCCTATGGGAGTTTCAGAGTTTTTCTCACTAAAATACTCTTTCTAAATTTCTCTAGTAATTTGAATAACAATAGAATAAGTATCCTATTTATAGTCACTGGTAGGAAGCCAATTCTACTTAGATAAGGCTCCTAAATTTAGAACTATATCAAAATCTGCATCAAAACGCGTCAAAAAAGCATAATGGGATCTTGCGCAATTGGCCTACAGCTCCCGACCACTGACTCCTAACTTTTTACACTTGAACAGCTAAGTGGACTAAGGCGTGGGCTTGTCGGTCCACCCAGTTTTGTAAATTTCTATAAATCCTATTCTACATAGGAATCTTGGATAGATCCTCAATTTTAATTCAAATAACCCAATAGATAAGTTATCTGATTAAAACATTCATATACAGATAATCTCATATCAAATAAAATAATATCCAAATATTTTAACATGTTTATCTTGAACAAATTCATAAAATTAATGCCATCAATAAACAAAGATGAATTATTAAATCCAATCAACCAAATTTAAACCAATCTAAGGATTAATATATGTTACCAATATGTCAGAAAAAATGTCGTATTATTCTAGAAAAAATTGTGATCTAGTAAAGGGGACTCGATGAATATATATAGATCAAGTTTCTATAATTATAAAATAATATATTCACAATGCATATATTTTATTGTTATCATCTCCAAATCTATTACACTAAAAGCTGTGAGCTGCACTCTTGAGCTATATAAAGTTGCAAAACTCTGTTAAGTTTATCACCTATGACATATCATGATGTGCAACATCCCTATAGGATATTCATAATAAACTTAACGATAAATTCTATTTTACCTTCCCGATGACATCATTTAATCCTTAAGGCACCTAGTCTAACAATCTCCCACTTGCCCTAAGTGAATAAACGAGGCTTAAAGCCATTCAAGTAACTTTCCTTAAGGAAAGTAGTATTTGTTAAAACCGTGACTTTTTTTTTCCTTTTGGGTTATAAAAAACCCCATTTATCCATTTTAGATATACTACAAATTGATGCACTTCTGAATGTACTTACAACTTATTCGCTTCCTTGTCCATGACACGAATAGGACATCCCCATGTACGAATATGGTTTAAAGATGTCTTCCTATCCATCCATAACTCGTGAGGAGTTTTAGGAACCAATTTTGAAGGCACATTGTTTAGAAAATGACATATGGTTTGTAGTATATATCCCAAAAGAGATAAAGGTAATGTCAAATAACTCATCATAAACCTAACCATGCCTAACAACGTCTAATTCCTTCTTTTAGCCATGTTATTCTACTACGGAGTACTTGGCATAGTGAAATGGGATAAAATCCCATTCTCTACTAAGTGTTCTAAGAACTAAACGGAAAGGTACTCTCTACCTCAATTGGATTGAAGTGTCTTTATGGGTTTATCTAATTGCTTCTTTGCTTTAGCTCAAAACTTCTTGAACTTGTCAAAAGTTTCGCTCTTATGATGCATTAGGTAGACATAACCATATCTCGAGTAATAATCAATAAAAGTGACAAAATACTTATACCTTCCTCACGCCTTGATGTTCATGAGACCACAAATATCACTACGCGCAAGTTCTAGAACCCCTTTAGCTCCATTGCTCTTAGACCCGATTGGTCTTTTGGTCTTTTTGCCCTCTAAACAAGATTCACATTATGGCATATATTCCTGTTGGACTATTCACAAGAGCCCAAGCTAAGAAATTCAAGGAAGCACTAAATGGGTTGATTCATGAAATTTGGAATGAAGTAAATTTGTGCAAGCGCATTGACCCAGGCCCACGTCAGCCACAAAGGTGCATCAATTTGATCCAAGTTCTAGAAGAATCCAAATGAGTCAAGCTTAAAATCAGCTCAAATTTTGCAAGATCAAGTCTATGGATGGATTTCGAAAACTTTCCCATTATTGGCACACACATGGTTGATCATTTCTGCAAGTTGTTGAAGAGCATTACATTACACTTTCCTTTAATTGTTGGGCATGTAAATGGCTGAATATCAGCCATTAAGACTTTCCTTTATTTTGGTTTTTATTTTAGGCGACAGAGAGGTTGTTATGGATGACGAATCGGACGAGGACTCCATGCCACCATTAGAGGACGTGGATGAGGAGGAGTATGAATTGTTGGTCACTCGACGAGCCCTTAGTGTGCAAGCCAAAGAGGAAGAAGAAAAGCAACGTGAGAACATTTTTCATACTAGGTGCCACGTGCAGAACAAGGTATGTAGTGTGATAATAGATGGAGGGAGTTGTATGAATGTTGCTAGTACTACTATTGTTGAAAAATTAGGGCTGCCAATGACCAAACATCCTTGACCTTACAAGTTGCAATGTTTGAATAATAGTGGTGAAGTGAAGGTAACTAAACAAGCATTAATTTCGTTTCGCATTGGCAGATATGAAGACGAAGTTTTGTGCGATGTAGTCCTAATGCAAGCTGGGCACTTGTTACTAGGTCGACCATTGCAATTTGATTGTCAAGTCAAACATGATGGCTACACCAACAAATATTCTCTTGTGCACAACCAGAGACCATTCACTCTTGTACCAATGACACCTAAATAGGTTCATGAAGATCAAGTGTGGTTACAAAAGGAGAGAAAACAAAAAGGAGAGAATGAGAAAAAGAGAGAGAAAGGGAGTAAAAAAAATGAGTGTTGGAGTGCAGAGAAAGAGTTCGGCCAGAGAGGGAAAAAACATAGAGGGGCCGAGAAAAAGGAGAGAAAAGGAGAGATCATTGAGAGAGCCAATACAAAAGAAGATTCGGTCAATGAGGAAAAAATAGAGAGAAAAACAAACTTCTATGCAAGAGAGAGTGATGTGAAAAGAGCTTTATTTTCTAATCAGTTGATGATTTTACTCATATACAAGGAGACATTATTAAACACTAACGATCTTGATTCCACCTTGCATAGTTCTGTCATTTCTCTTTTGTAGGAATATGAGGATATCTTTCCCGAGGAAACACCGTAAGATTTACCTCCAATCTGCGGGATTGAATATCAAATCGACTTCATACTTGGAGCTACAATTCCAAACCAACCAGCCTATAGGAGTAATCCCGAGGAGACAAAGGAACTCCAATGGTAGGTAAGTGAGTTGATGGAGAAGGGACACGTGAGAGAAAGCATGAACCCGTTCACCGTACCAATTTCACTTGTGCCTAAGAAAGATGGGACTTGGAGGATGTGCATTGATTGTTGAGCCATCAACAACATCACGGTAAAGTATCGACATCCCATTCCTCGCTTGGATGACATGTTAGATGAATTGCATGGTGCTTGTGTATTTTAAAATTGATCTGAAAAGTGGATATCATCAAACTTGCATGAAAGAGGGAGACAAATGGAAGACAACTTTCAAAACAAAACAAGGTTTGTATGAGTGGTTGGTAATGCCTTTCGGTTTAACCAATGCGCCTAGCACATTTATGCGTTTAATGAACCATGTTTTGCGAGCTTTTATTGGGAAATTTATCATCATTTATTTTGATGATATCATGATCTATAGCAGCAGTTTGGATGATCATATTGAACATTTAAAACTTGTTTTAGATGTTTTACGGAAGGAAAAGTTGTATGCTAATCTTAAGAAGTGTACCTTTTGCACGGATAAGCTTGCATTTCTTGGTTTTGTTGTTAGTGCTTAAGGTATACAGGTCGACGAAGAAAAGGTTAGGGCTATCCAAGAATGGCCAAGTCCCACATGCATTGGAGATGTAAGGAGTTTTCATGGACTTGCCAGCTTTTACCGGCGGTTTGTAAAGGATTTCAGTACTTTGGCTACACCACTCACAGAAGTCATCAAGAAGAACGTTGGGTTCAAGTGGGGAGAAGAACAAGAGAAGGCATTTTAGCTTATTAACCATAAGCTTACTCATGCTCCTTTACTTGCTTTACCTGATTTTTCTAAAACATTTGAAATTGAATGTGATGCTTCTGGTGTAGGTATAGGTGCCGTGCTGATGCAAGGAGGACGACCAATCGCGTATTTCAATGAAAAATTGAGTGGGTCAACACTAAATTACCCGACTTATGACAAGGAGTTGTACGCGTTGGTTTGAGCATTAAAGACTTGGCAACACTACCTATGGCCCAAGGAATTCGTGATTCACACTGATCACGAGTCATTGAAACATCTGAAGGGACAACAAAAGTTGAACAAGAGGCATGCCCGTTGGGTGGAATTCATCGAGACATTTCCTTATGTCATTCGATATAAGCACGGTAAGGAAAATGTTGTTGCAGATGCACTTTCTCACAGGTATGCATTACTTTCTATCCTTGACGCTAAACTGCTTGGTTTTGAGCATATTAAGGATTTATACCCTTTAGACCAAGATTTTAGTGAGGAGTATCGAGCTTGTGTGAAAAACGCAATGGGTAAATTTTATAGACATGATGGATTTTTGTTTCAGGAGAATAAGCTTTATGTGCCTAATTGTTCTTTGAGAGATTTGTTAGTGAGGGAATCCCATGGTGGCGGATTGATGGGGCATTTTGGAATTGCTAAAACTTTAGCTGTTTTGCAGGAACACTTCTTTTGGCCACACATGAAAAAGGATGTTGAAAGGATATGTACTAGATGTGTTACGTGTAGGCAAGCTAAATCGAGAGCACAACCCCATGGGTTATACACACCTTTGCCAATTCCTAGTGAGCCTTGGACTGATATTTCAATGGACTTTGTGTTAGGTTTACCTAGGACCAAACGTGGGAAGGATAGTGTGTTTGTGGTTGTAGATCGATTTTCTAAGATGGCACATTTTATTCCCAATCATAAAACTGATGATGTATCGCATGTTGCTGAATTGTTCTTTAGGGAGATTGTGAGAATACATGGCATGCCTAGGACAATTGTTTCAGATAGAGGTGTTAAGTTCTTGAGCTACTTTTGGAAGACTTTGTGGAATAAGTTAGGTACTAAACTGTTGTTTTCTACTACTTGCCACCCACAAACTAATGGTCAAACTGGGGTAGTCAATAGGACTTTGTTAACCTTATTAAGAGCAATCATCAGTAAGAACATTAAAACATGGGAAGATTGTTTACCACATGTTGAGTTTGCATATAATTGCTCTGTCCATTCTGCTACTAAGTATTCACCTTTTGAAATTGTTTATGGTTTTAATCCTTTATCACCATTGGATTTATCACCACTACCTGTTTCTGAGCGTGTTAATTTAGATGGCAAAAGGAAGGCTGACTTTGTTAAACAGATTCATGAGAAAGCAAGACTCAACATTGAGCGAAGAATGGAACAATATGCAAAGCAAGCCAACAAGGGGCGACACAAGCTGATTTTCAAACCTGGAGACTGGGTGTGATTGCACTTCAGAAAGGAGCGTTTTCCAGAACAAAGAAATTCAAAGTTTTTACCGTGAGGAGATGGTCCATTTCAAGTCCTTGAATGAATTAATGACAACTCTTACAAGTTGGATTTGCTAGGTGAGTATAATGTAAGTGCTACCTTCAATATTTTTGATTTGAGTCCTTTTGATGTAGAGTCTGATTTGAGGACAAATCCTTCTCAAGAGGAGGGGAATGATGGAGATGTGGGAGCTCAAATGCAAGGAAGGTGGCTGACCCAATACAAGTTCCTGTTGGACCAGTCACAAGAGCCTGAGCTAAGAAATTCAAGGAAGCACTAAATGGGTTGATTCATGAAATCTGGAATCAAGAAAATTTGTGCAAGCCCATTGACCCAGGCCCACGTCAGCCACAAAAGTGCATCAATTTGATCCAAGTTTTCAAAGAATCTGGATGAGTCAAGCTTGAAATCAGCTCAAATTTTACAAGATCAAGTCTATGGACAGATTTCGGAAACTTTCCCATTATTGGCACACACATGGCTGATCATTTGTGCAAGTTGTTAAAGAGCATTAAATTACACTTTCCTTTAATTGTTGGGCGTGTAAATGGCTGAATATCAGCCATTAAGACTTTCCTTTATTTTGGTTTTTAATTTAGGCTTAAATTAGGATTAGTAGTTATGTTTGAATTTGTTAACTTTCTTTTGGGCGACACTGTTAGACATGTATGCTCTAAGGAGTAAAAATGTAATACGTTTTTGGAGACATTTTTATCAATAAAGAATTTATTCATTTATATATACCAAATATTGTCCTCTTTATGTTCATATTTGTTGAATGTATGATAAGCAAACAGTAGTCTGAGACTGTCAGTCTAAACCTTAAGAGTTGGGCATATGATGGGATGATTATGCGGTAGACACGACTCTTAAGGTGATGGTCTAAAATATATGATCCACAATCGAGGGAATAAAGTTGGGCGCTTTATTCATGTAAAGATTGTTATGTTGTCTATGTCCCTTTTGGGAGATGGTTTGTCTTGGCCATCGGAGTTGGACTCCGTGAATAGAAACATTGGCGCGTTGTCATAGGTGACGATGTGTTGGATCGGGACATAAAGTGAATTGATTTGGATTAATAATTCTGTCTTGGCAAATCGATTCACTTTAGACAATCATTTGTATTGTATCTTAATCCTGAGATGAATAATGGGCCCGTTGTCTCGACTTGTGTCTTTTGATGTACCAATGGGTGACTCCACATCTCTATAGTGGCATGCATGCCGGTACGTTGGAGGCATGACTCTTGGTAGCGTAGACTTGTTATTCATAGATATGGAATCCATAGCTCCTCTTTAGGAGTAATGATATCCTCTTATATGCGTTGTCCTGTAATTGGAAAACTGGAGCGCTCAACCATTTGGATACATAGGTGTAACCGAATGGTATACTATCTTTGGATGGTAAGTTTTCTAATGGTGAGACAATGGAACGTAAGATAAAAATAATCGGGAAGGTAAGACAGAACTTGTCCTTAAGCCGATTATGGATGATCATATAGGGATGCGATACACTATGATATGTCATGGAGACTTAGCTACACGAGCTTCGTAATTCTATAAAGTTCGAGAGTGCAGCTCCAAGCTTTTAGTGGAGTAGCGTTGGAGTTGATAATTGTGAAATGTATATCTGGGATATTGGGTTTCAAATTATCATGAGCTTGAACTTTATAGGTCCATTTTGGTCCCCTTTGCTAGCTCACAAAATCCTGTAACGACACGGCGTGCTTTTCCAATAATTGGTGACTTATGTCGGATTTATCAGATTGGTTTAAAATTTATAAGAATCAAATAATTCATGTCTGTTTATCGGTTGAATTAATTATGTAAGAAATTAGTTCAAGATGAACTTGTTGAATTATGGCGTTTGGATAATTCTTGTCTGTTTATCGGTTGTTTTAATTTTGGACAATTAGAACAAGATAAACTTGTAGAATTATTGTGAATTGATTTATTTTCTTAGAGATTATCTTGATGAAGTTTGTTTTGATCAGATATCTTTTCTATTGGGCTATTTGAATCAAAACTGAGACTTTATCCTTTAGAATCTCGAGTGGAAAATAAAAGATTCGCGGAGATTTTTTCTCAGCAGTTCGGCCTGCCTATCAGAAAGTTTGGCCTGCCGAACTGGCCAGTTCAGCCTGCCTATCACACAGTTCGGCATGCCGACCGCGACAATTAAGATTACGCGTTTTTCACGCGTATCTTATCAGATATTGATCCGAACTTGATTCTGTTTTGATTTTTGAGACCTAATCTGATATGGACTGACCCCAAGGACCAATAGGTATAAAAAGGGAGTGAGTCTAATGATTTACTCAGATCAATTTGAGAGATTAAGAGTGATACTCTTCTAGTGAGCATCTGAAAACTCCCTGAGAGCTTTTGTTCACAAATCACAAACACTAGCTTTGGGTTCTCTCTATTGGTTGGAAGGAGAGTCACCGGTGGAAGAGCTGTACGTGTGAGCCCACACTCACTCCGGTTGTGGATAGAGAATAGCAAAGAAGACCAGTTGGTTGAGGCTCTTCTAGAACATTACTTCTCTACACAGGTCGCGGAGGTTCTTCGGCACACTGAGGTTAGTAAGATCTGTTTAATTTATACATATAACATGTCAAACTTGTGTTTTGGAAAATACTCTGATGAAAAAATTTTAAAATTCCGCTGCGTACTTTGTTTCCAACAATTGGTATCAGAGCCGAGGTTTTTACATAAATTTGCAAGTTTGTGATCATGTTATATGCATAAATTTTGTGATCTTAATCTCTCCAATGCTTGAATTAAATTTTATAGAGAGATGGCACTCTAGGTTTCTATATAATATATATGTTGTCATGGATTATATGGGGAATGTTTATTAATTAATTATGGTTGATTAAATTGTTGTTTAATTATTTATTAATTAATTAATACCGGTTATGGTTCCTTAGAGGTTAGAATGTGTATCTAGGTTTTTCATGTAATTAGATGGCGGACTATCATCTCCGTCTAGGAATTATTATTTAATTTTTAATTTGTAAGAATTTTGTAATTAAATAATTATTCGGAGAAGACGGAACGAGAAGTCGAAACTTAAAAATTGATGATGGCGCCTCCAGGTATTTCCTGAGTCTCTAATTTTATGTTTTTTGAATTGTTGAAAATAAAATTGATGAATTGCAGTAAAATTGTATTTTTTGGATTGAGGGTTTTCTGCTCGGTCGGCATGCCGGACCTCACAGTTCGACAGGCCGAAGGTCACAGATCGGCAGGCCGGACGTACGGTCCGGCAGGCCGACAGTGGGGCAGAAATTTTGGTGCTCTGCCGGCAGGCCGAACCTTCATGTTCGGCAGGCCGAACCACCATGATCGGTAGGCCGATCATCCAGATCGGCCTGCCGACCGAGAGCAGCCAGGTGTCCAGAAAAGGTGCAATTTTTTGGTGCAGTTTTAATTTTATTTTTGGGACGATTCTGAGAAACATTAAATTTGGATATGACCGGAAATATGAAGTGTTCGATTCATACGGGATTGAGGACTTGAAGATGGATATTACATGAAGAAGGATACAGCTTGAGGATTCAAGGATGAAGAATCGATAAATGTCTCGATTATTCTCTTGTAATCTTAGTTTTTCTATTCTCTAGGGTGGAACCATAATATTACGGTTATTATTATTATTATGCTTGTAGCTTTGCTTGATTGCTTTGCTTGTCTGCATTATAATATGATTTACCATGTATATTGATAACATGTCATATAGAATAGGGAGTGCCGCTCATATTAAATTTGTTCATGCATAATTTCAAAATAAAACCTTGACTTCAAAAGATTGAGTGGGAGAAGGTTTTCGAAGAGAGAACCTAAGGCCTCCATCGTTGGTCCATAGGAAGAACATGATGGTCCCAACCCCTAGGAAGGGATTTCTATCATGTACTAGATTGGATCTCTGAAAGGATAAGGTATTTTAGTATGATTTATGGTTGCACACCCCTAGGTGGTGATTATAAATCATGGATAAAATATTAAAACGGTGGTTATACACTCACGTTAATTTTATTATTAACCTCCCCTAGGAGCTCTGTTAATAAAATTAATGGCCAAAGAAACGATTATTAGTATATGCTGGATCATACGGGTCCTGGATGGCATATATTAATCAGGAGGGAATCCGTGTTCCTGATTGAATTTGGCATGACTCCCCTAGGAGCTTGTTGAATTCTGAGTTGGGAATTATCGTTGTAAGGTTGTGATATTTTCAAGGTTTTGACACATAAACACATTTGTATGATTTTACATGATTGTGTTATCTTACTAAATTATTATATATGTTTGCTTATGTTTGGTATATGATTCTTTATTGTAGATTGAAAATGTCTAAAAACGCTTTATCATCGATACTTGACAAAAACCAATTAACCGGTGAGAACTATAATGATTGGAAACGGAACCTGGACATCGTCCTTTCCTTTGAGAAACTGAAATATGTTCTGACAACTCCTTGTCCTCCCGAACCGACGGGAGACTCAAGTAATGAGCAATTCCAAGCGTACGACCGCTGGAAAGATGCTAATGATCAGGCCCGCTGCTATGTTATGGCTAGCATGAACAACATGCTGCAGGCTCAACATCAGGATTATGAGACTACAAAGCAGATCTTGGATAATCTTGAGGACATGTTTGGAGGCCAGGCCATAACAAAGCGGCAAGGGGCGCTTCGGAAACTCTTAAACTGTAGACAGAGACCGGGGACATCTGTAAAGGAGCACATGATGTTGGTCATGGGTTACCTCGCTGAGGCTCAAACCAATGGAGCCGACATCGATGCTGAAACTCAGATGACTATGGTCTTTGAGACTCTGTCTAAGGAATTTATTCCGTTTAGAGCTACTTTTAATCTAAGCAATAGATGAGATATGACCTTGACAAAACTGATGAAACAGTTACAAGAGTTTGAACTGCTGATCAGGGAGTCTCCTGCTGGTGGAGAGGCCAATATGGTAGCTGCTTCTGGTTCCAATCCTAACTCTGGGAATGGAAAGAAGCAACGGGCCAAAAGTGGGAAGTCTTCTATTCCTATTGCTACCAAGAGCAAGAAGAAGAAGAAGAAGAACCCAAAGAAGCTTAAGTGCTTCTTTTGTGGTAAGGTCGGGCATATAAAGAAGCATTGCAAGGACTTCCTTTCCAAGGGAGGTAGGTGTGATCTTCTATATTTAGAAACTTGTTTGGTTGAGGAATCCAGTGACATTTGGGTCATAGATTCCGGTGCAACTAATCATGTTTGTGTTTCTCTGCAGGGATTCAAAGAAACGAGAAGTCTACTTCGTGAAGACTTAACGCTTCGGATGGGCGATGGATCCTTGGTCTCAGCGGAAGCAGTGGGAGATGTCCATCTTTATTTTGATAATTATAGGAGTTTAATTTTGCGAGATTGTTTTTATGTTCCTAAATTTAAAAGGAATTTAATTTCTGTATCTTCTTTATTTAAAGACTCCTACGTGGTATCTTTTAATGAAAAAGTGGTGATTCGTAAAAATAAATCTTTTATCTGTTCTGGATGGATGCAAAATAATCTATATTTTATCAAACCTAAGATGGACCTATTGCTTAATGCTGAGATAAATGATAATGACTCAAAAAGACTTAAAACTTCTCACTCTAATAAGACTTATCTTTGGCATTTGCGCCTTGGCCATATTAACCTAAATAGGATTCAAAGGTTGGTAAGGGATGGACCTTTAAGTCACTTAAAGGTGGAATCTATACCTCAATGTGAGTCTTGTTTGGAGGGTAAAATGACCAAAAGACCATACGGGTCTAAGGGCAATAGGGCCGAAGGGGTTCTAGAACTTGTGCATAGTGATGTTTGCGGACCGATGAACATCCGGGCACGAGGAGGGTATGAGTACTTCGTTACTTTTATTGACGATTACTCAAGATATGGGTATGTGTACCTAATGCACCACAAAAGCGAAACTTATGATAAGTTCAGGGAGTTTCAGGCTGAAGTGGAAAAGCAATTGGGTAGACCCATAAAGGCACTTCGATCTGATCGAGGTGGGGAATACCTTTCTGATGAGTTCTTGGGACACTTGTTAGAGAATGGGATTTTATCCCATTTGACTGCGCCGGGCACTCCGCAGCAGAATGGCGTAGCAGAGGGAAGGAATAGGACTTTGTTGGACATGATTCGGTCCATGATGAGTTATTCATCATTGCCTTTATCCTTTTGGGGATATGCACTACAAACCGCATGCTATCTTTTGAACAATGTACCTTCAAAATCGGTCCCTAAAACTCCTCACGAGTTGTGGACAAGACGGAAGACATCCTTAAACCATATTCGCATATGGGGATGTCCAGCTCATGTCCTGTTTAAGGATCCGAATAAGTTGGAAGCACGTTCAGAAGTTTGCGTGTTTGTAGGATATCCAAAAGGGACTAAAGGGGGTTATTTTTATAACCCAATGGAAAATAAAGTCATGGTTTCAACTAATGCAACTTTCCTTGAGGAGAGTTACATGAACGACTTTAAACCTCAAAGCAAAGTGGTGCTTGAGGAGTTGAGGGGTAATCCGTTTACTCCGGAGGTTCCGAACGAAACCATTCCGATCGGTGTAGAAAAACCAAACAAACCTGAACAACAACCTCAGGGGCTTCGGCGTAGTGGGAGGATCGGGCGTCAACCTGAGAGGTATATGTTCAATGGGGAGGTCTTTTTGGCTGAACCGGATGAACATGACAGGGATCCTTATACTTACGCAGAAGCTATGGAGGATGTTGATTCAAGACTCTGGACAGAGGCCATGAACATTGAGATGAAGTCTATGGAGACTAATCGGGTCTGGGAGCTTGTGGGTCTTCCCGAAGGGGTAAAACCCATAGGGAGTAAGTGGATCTACAAGAGGAAAAGAGGAGTGGATGGAAAGGTCAAAACCTTTAAGGCTAGACTGGTAGCTAAGGGTTATACGCAAAAGGAAGGAATCGATTATGAGGAAACCTTTTCGCCTGTAGCCATGCTTAAGTCCATCTGGATTCTCTTGTCCATAGCTGCCGCTCTCGACTACGAGATTTGGCAGATGGATGTCAAGACGGCTTTTCTGAATGGCTATCTTGATGAGTCCATTTATATGGAACAACCAGACGGGTTCAAGGTCACGGGTCAAGAGGGTAAGGTTTGTAAGCTGCTAAAGTCAATTTATGGACTTAAGCAGGCTTCTCGTTCTTGGAACATAAGATTTGATCATGTGATCAAGACTTATGGGTTCTCACAAAATGTGGATGAGCCATGTGTTTACAAACACATTAAGAATGGGAAGGTGGTTTTTCTACTACTCTATGTAGATGACATTCTGCTAAATGGCAATGACGTTGGGGCGTTGTCATCGGTCAAATTATGGTTGACCAAGCAGTTTGACATGAAGGACTTAGGTGAGGCTAATTTTGTTCTCGGTATCCAGATCTTTCGGGATAGGAAGAACAAAATGATAGCTTTGTCACAGGCCGGCTACATAGATAAAATTCTCAGGAGGTTTGCAATGCAGGATTCCAAGAAAGGTGGGCAACCATCTAGGTCTAGAATTACTCTTTCTAAGAAAGACTCTCCAAAGTCTTATGAAGAAAGAGAATACATGAAGAAGGTGCCTTATGCTTCGGCAGTGGGTAGTCTCATGTATGCCATGCTTTGCACTCGACCGGATATTAGCTATGCGGTCGGGATTGTGAGTCGATTTCAGGCGGATCCAGGACCGAACCATTGGGTTGCGGTAAAGCATATTTTCAAGTACCTAAGAAGGACTCGAGGGTATATGCTTGTGTATTCGGGTGAGGATTTAACTCCTCTAGGATACACTGATTCGGATTTTCAATCCTGTCTGGATTCTAGGAAATCGACATCGGGGTTTGTGTTTACTCTGGGTGGCGGTGCCATCAGTTGGAGAAGTGCGAAGCAAGATTGCACTTCGGATTCAACGATGGAGGCCGAGTATGTGGCGGCTAGTGATGCTTCGAAAGAAGCAGTGTGGCTCCGCAAGTTCCTTGGGGATCTTGAGGTAGTTCCTGGTATGGATAAAGCGGTATCACAGTACTGTGATAACAGTGCAGCGGTAGCTAATGCTAAGGAACCAAGATTTCACAAGAAGAGTAAGCATATTGATCGGAAGTATCATGTGATAAAGGACTTCGTTGAGAGCGGGCATGTCACGGTATGCAAGATCGCGTCAGAGGACAATTTAGCTGATCCATTCACGAAGACACTTACTGGGAGAGTCTTCGAGAGGCATATGGAAGCTATGGGGATGCGAAATATGTAGTATTTACTCACTTAGTGCAAGTGGGAGATTGTTAGACATGTATGCTCTAAGGAGTAAAAATGTAATACGTTTTTGGAGACATTTTTATCAATAAAGAATTTATTCATTTATATATACCAAATATTGTCCTCTTTACGTTCATATTTGTTGAATGTATGATAAGCAAACAGTAGTCTGAGACTGTCAGTCTAAACCTTAAGAGTTGGGCATATGATGGGATGATTATGCGGTAGACACGACTCTTAAGGTGATGGTCTAAAATATATGATCCGCAATCGAGGGAATAAAGTTGGGCGCTTTATTCATGTAAAGATTGTTATGTTGTCTATATCCCTTTTGGGAGATGGTTTGTCTTGGCCATCGGAGTTGGACTCCGTGAATAGAAACATCGGCGCGTTGTCATAGGTGACGATGTGTTGGATCGGGACATAAAGTGAATTGATTTGGATTAATAATTCTGTCTTGGCAAATCGATTCACTTTAGACAATCATTTGTATTGTATCTTAATCCTGAGATGAATAATGGGCCCGTTGTCTCGACTTGTGTCTTTTGATGTACCAATGGGTGACTCCCACATCTCTATAGTGGCATGCATGCCGGTACGTTGGAGGCATGACTCTTGGTAGCGTAGACTTGTTATTCATAGATATGGAATCCATAGCTCCTCTTTAGGAGTAATGATATCCTCTTATATGCGTTGTCCTGTAATTGGAAAACTGGAGCGCTCAACCATTTGGATACATAGGTGTAACCGAATGGTATACTATCTTTGGATGGTAAGTTTTCTAATGGTGAGACAATGGAACGTAAGATAAAAATAATCGGGAAGGTAAGACAGAACTTGTCCTTAAGCCGATTATGGATGATCATATGGGGATGCGATACACTATGATATGTCATGGAGACTTAGCTACACGAGCTTCGTAATTCTATAAAGTTCGAGAGTGCAGCTCCAAGCTTTTAGTGGAGTAGCGTTGGAGTTGATAATTGTGAAATGTATATCTGGGATATTGGGTTTCAAATTATCATGAGCTTGAACTTTATAGGTCCATTTTGGTCCCCTTTGCTAGCTCACAAAATCCTGTAACGACACGGCGTGCTTTTCTAATAATTGGTGACTTATGTCGGATTTATCAGATTGGTTTAAAATTTATAAGAATCAAATAATTCATGTCTGTTTATCGGTTGAATTAATTATGTAAGAAATTAGTTCAAGATGAACTTGTTGAATTATGGCGTTCGGATAATTCTTGTCTGTTTATCGGTTGTTTTAATTTTGGACAATTAGAACAAGATAAACTTGTAGAATTATTGTGAATTGATTTATTTTCTTAGAGATTATCTTGATGAAGTTTGTTTTGATCAGATATCTTTTCTATTGGGCTATTTGAATCAAAACTGAGACTTTATCCTTTAGAATCTCGAGTGGAAAATAAAAGATTCGCGGAGATTTTTTCTCGGCAGTTCGGCCTGCCTATCAGAAAGTTCGGCCTGCCGAACTGGCCAGTTCGGCCTGCCTATCACACAGTTCGGCATGCCGACCGCGACAATTAAGATTACGCGTTTTTCACGCGTATCTTATCAGATATTGATCCGAACTTGATTCTGTTTCGATTTTTGAGACCTAATCTGATATGGACTGACCCCAAGGGCCAATAGGTATAAAAAGGGACTGAGTCTAATGATTTACTCAGATCAATTTGAGAGATTAAGAGTGATACTCTTCTAGTGAGCATCTGAAAACTCCCTGAGAGCTTTTGTTCACAAATCACGAACACTAGCTTTGGGTTCTCTCTATTGGTTGGAAGGAGAGTCACCGGTGGAAGAGCTGTACGTGTGAGCCCACACTCACTCCGGTTGTGGATAGAGAATAGCAAAGAAGACCAGTTGGTTGAGACTCTTCTGGAACGTTACTTCTCTACACAGGTCGCGGAGGTTCTTCGGCACACTGAGGTTAGTAAGATCTGTTTAATTTATACATATAACATGTCAAACTTGTGTTTTGGAAAATACTCTGATGAAAAAATTTTAAAATTCCGCTGCGCACTTTGTTTCCAACAGACACTTTGTTATTTTGGCCTATAAATAGGCGTTTCCAAGGTTAATGAACGAATGAATGTTTATTTTTTTGAGAGAGAAAATTCTTTCTTTGGTTCATTGACAAACTACACGAACTCATCGGATCAATCCGGGTGTTCATACCTGACTTATCAATCAAGTTGTCCATCCTTGATTGTGGCGTCTATGATATACCATGGTTCTTGCTTCGATATAAGCAACGGGTCGCGGTGACTTCCATCCAAATTTGAGTAGAAAAGAACTCGGTGCCTTTTTATTAATAACGGGTTTCGTCAGTATATTGGCGAGGTTCTTATCATGATTCCTTCTTTTTGCATGTATCTTTTAGCTATTAGTCTAGCCTTATAGGTTTCAACTTTTTCATCTGTACCTCTATTTCTCTTATAGACCCATTTACATCTTATGGGTTTCACTCCATTAGGACGATCCACAAATTCCCAGACTTGATTAGTTTGTATAGACTTCATCTTAGTCTTTATAGTTTTTGTCCAGAGTTTTGCATTAACATCCTCCATAGCCTCTTCATAAGTATAAAGATTACTATATTGTTCATCTGGTATAGCTAACTAATCTTCATGATCAACCATATACTTTCAAGTTGATGTCCGATCCTTCCACTACATTGAAGCTACCTAGGTTGTTGTTCAACCAGCTTTTTGACATTCATTTGATTAGTTTCTATTGGTACCATCGGAATAATCATATCACTCACCATCTCCTCGAGTACCACTCTACTTTGAGGCTTAAAGTCATTCATGTAACTATTCTTAAGGAATGTCATATTAGTAGAAACCACGACTTTATTTTGTTTTGGATTATAGCAACAACAACCTTTTGTCCCTTTTAGATATTGTACAAACATGCAAAATTCCTAATGTGCTTCTTACTTATCCACTTCCATATCGAGGGCATGTGTAGGACATTCCCATATACAAATATAGTTTAAGGATGCATTCCTACCTGTCTACAGCTCATGAGGAGTTTTAAGAATCGGTTTTGAAGGCATATTGTTCAAAAAATAACAAATGGTTTATAGGGCATATCCCCAAAAAGTTAGTGGCATTGTCGAATAACCCATCATTGACTTTTCCATGTCTAACAAGGTCCTATTTCTTCTCTCAACCATTCTATTTTGCTATGGAGTGTCAAGCAGTGTCAACTATGACAAATCCTATTCTCTACTAAGTGTCCTAAAAAGTTATAGGAGAGGCACTCTCCACCTTGATCAAATCGTAGTTTGTTTATGGGTTTACCTAGTTGTTTCTTTGTTTCCGCTTGAAATTCCTTGAACTTGTCAAATGTTTCTTTCTGATAATGCATAAGGTAATCATACCCTTCGGGTGTCTTAATGATCGTGGGACCACTGACATCACTATGCATGAGTTCTAGAACTCCTTTAGCTCGATTGACCTTAGACCCGAATGGTTTTTTGGTCATTTTGGCCTTCAAATAGGATTCCACTATGTAATCCTATCCCTTACTAGCCCTTGAATCCTATTAAGGCTTATATGACCTAACTGCAAGTACCAAAGATAAATTTTATTAGAATGAGAAGTTTTAAGCCTTTTACAGTTATCGTTAATTTTAGTGTTCAACAGTAAGTCCATCTTAGGTTTGATAAAATATAAATTATTTTGCATTCGTCTACTACAGATAAAAGATTTGTTTTTATAAATCGTAACTTTATTATTAAAAGAAATGACTAAAAATCCTTTAATAAACTACCAACCGACATCAAATTCCTTTCAAGTTTAGAAACATAAAAACAACCTTGCACAATTAAACTCCTATAACTTTAAAAATGAAGATGGTTGTCTCCCAAAGCTTCAGCCAACACTAAGGTATTATTGCCCAATCTATAATGTGAAGTGCTCATTAAGTATGCTTCTCATTTGCTTGAACCCCTATAAAGAAACACAAACATGATTAGTGGCTCCAGAATCTATGACCCAAGTGTCACTTGATTCTTCAACAAAACACATTTCAACAACAAGAAGTTCACACTTACTTCCTTTAGTTAGGAAGTACTTCAAATTCTTCTTCATGTACTTGACCTTCCTACAAAAGAAGCACTTGAGTTTCTTTATGTTCTTTTTCTTCTTCATATTCTTCTTGCCCTTGATTGGGAAAACTGAAGACTCTATACTCTTTACTTTTTGCTCCATTCTATTCGTAACTAGTGCATACTTAATTAGGTCTTTGAGCACCTATAACTGCTTTAGCAGTTCAGTTAAGGTCATAACCTATCCATTGCTTAGATTATATAAACCACTAGATAGGATGAACTCTATAAAAAGAGCCTCAAAAACCATAGTCAGCCATGACTCAACGTCGATATTAGCTCCACAGGTTTGAGCCTCAGCAAGGTAATCTGTGACCAATATCATGTGATCCTTCACATGTGTCCCTGATTTTGTTTGCAGTTAAGATTCTTTTGAAGAGCACATTGTGCTTCGTTAAGTCTTGTCCTCCAAACATGTCCTCAAGATTGTCCATGATCTACAGAGCAATTTTATGATCTTTATGTTGAGCCTGTAGCACGTTATTCATGCTAACTAGCCATAATATAGCGCGAGCCTAATGGTTAGCATCGTTCCAATCATCATACACTTGTATTTCTTTATTATTGGATTCATGGGTAAGCAAGGGAGGACAAGGTGTGGGAAGCACGAATTCGAGTTTCTCAAAGGATAAGACAATATTAAGATTTTGTTTCCAATCATTATAGTTCTTGTCGTTAAGTGTATTTCTAGGAAGCAACAAAGATAACATATTTTTAGACATTTTTTCACTAGAATAAAGGCACATGTATTAAACATAAGCAAACATGCACTAATAAATTAGTAAGATAATACAAACATGTAAGCAAACATATAATTTGTTCATATGTTAAAACATTGAAAAATCCATAACCTAACTCAAAATTCATCTAGCTACCTAGGGGAAACTTTTCAAATTCCATTATAAACATGAATCCAATCCAATTAGTATATACCATCTAAGGTTCGTCTTAGTCTAGCATATATTAATAATTGTTTTCTTTGATCATTAATTTTATTAATAGAGCTTATAGGGCAGATTATTAATAGAATTAATCTTGAGTATTTGACCATCATTTCAACTACTTGATCCATGAATTATAATCGTCACTTAGGGGTGAATAACAATAAAACATGCTCAAGTAAATTATCCTTTTAGAGATCTTACCTGGTACATAATATATCCCTTCCTAAGGGTCAAAACCGTCATGTGTTACCTATGGACCAATGATTGAGGTCTTAGGTCCTCTCTTCAAAAACCTTCTCCCACTAAATATTTTAGAAAATGAGGTTTTATGATGCAATAATTTTTATGAGCGGTATTCCCTATTCTAAATGACATGTTATCAATGTCTATGGGAAAACATATAATAAAGCAAAGCTACAAGCAATATAATAAATAACTATAATATATGGTTCCATCTTAGAGAAAAGAAAATGCACATTACAAAAATTATCATCGACATGTTATTGATTCTTTATCTTGTATCTTTTCGTTGTATTCTTTGTTCATGTGGCACCTATCTTCAATTTCAATCTCATATAAATCAAAATTTATTCTCTGATTATCATAATTTTTTCCTTTGCTTTTTCTAAAATTGTCTAATAAAAGAAAATGTAACACCTATTTAATCTAAGTTTAAAATACATAACATAATGACATTAAATGTTATTACTCTTAATTATTTACAGTTATAACATTTAGCACATAAGGTTAATATAAAAATATGAGAAAATTTAGACCTTTGAAACTTTTTATATAACTAGAGCATAACTTTACTTTACGAACTTAAACTAGCTAATGTTATGTACACAATATAATACATATTTCAAAATGAAATTAGCCATATCATAATTACAGCCTCTAAAGGTATTCAAAAGGAAGCAGTAGTGAAAAGTCCCAAAGTAGGTCAACTTTGTCTATATACACAAGTCTATAGGTTCAGAGGAGAGCGCCAGCCAGCTGCCTAGCATCCTACTGCTAATACTGAGAATTGTTTATTGGAAACACAATATGCAACAAAATTTTAAAAATTTTATATCAAATTATTTTTTAAAGGACAAGTTTGACATGCTATATGCATGAATTAACCAGATCTTACTAACCTTGTAAATGCCGAATGTTAAACGTGTATGCCCTAAGGAGTAAAAATATAATCTGTTTTTGGAGACATTTTTATCAATAAAGAATTATTTATTATGTATATACAAAATCTTGTCCTCTTTACGTTCATATTTGTTGAATGTATGTTAAGCAAACAAAAGTCTGAAACTTTCGGTCTAAACCTTTAAGAATTGGGCATATGATGAACAGATTATGCGAAAGACACGATTTTTAGGATGACGGTCTAAATCATAAGATCCACAATCAAGGGAATAAAGTTGGGCATTTTATTCATGTAAAGATTGTTATGTTGTCTATATCCTTATTAGGAGATGGTTTGTCTTGGCCATCAAAGGTGGACTCTACGAATAAAAACATCGGCACATTGTCATACGTGGAGATGTGTTGGATCAAGATATAAAGAGAATTGATTTGGATTTGTAATTACGTCTCGGCAAATCAATTCACTTTAGACAATCATTTGTATTGTATCTTAATCCTGAGATGAATAGTTGGCCTATTGTCTTGACTTGTGTCTTTTGATTTACCAAAGGGTGACACCCACATTTTAATAGTGGTATGCATGCCGACACATTGGAGGCATGACTCTTGATAGCGTAGACCTGTTAATTATAGATATGGAATCCATAGCTTCTCTTTAGGAGCAATGTTATCCTCTTATATGTTATCCTGTAATTGAAAAACTAGAGCGATCAACCATTTGGATACATAGGTGTAATCAAATGGTATACCGTCTTTGGATGGTAAGTTTTTCGATGGTGAGATAATGGAACATAAGATAAAAATAATAAAAAAGGTAAGAGAAAACTTGTCCTTAAGTCAATTATGGATAATCCTATAGGGATACGATACATTATGATATGTCATGGAGACTTAGCTACATGGGCTTCGTAATTCTATATAGTTCGAGAGTGCAGCTTCGAGCTTTTAGGGGAGTAGCATTGGAGTTGATAATTATGAAATGTATATCTAGGATATGGGGTTTCATAATTATCGGGAGCTTGAACTATATAGGTCTATTTGGTCCCCTTTGATAGCTCACTAAAATCCTGTAACGATACGGTGTGTTTTTCTAATAATTGATGACTTTTTTCAGATTGGTTAAAATTTAGTAAAATCAGATAATTCATGTCTGTTTATCGGTTGAATTAATTTTGTGATAAAATTAATTTAAGATAAACTTGTTAAATTATTGGAATCAGATAATTCATGTCTGTTTATCGGTTGGATTAATTTTGAATTAATTCATGATAAACTTATTGAATTATCAAGAATATTTATTTTCATAAATATTATCTAGATATGACTATTTTAATCAGATAACTTCTCTATTGGGTTATTTGAATTAAAACTGAGGCTCTGCCCTAAAAATCTCAAGTGGGAGATATAGATTCACAGGGATAAAAAAATCGTATGTTCGGTAGGCCGATCTTAAACTTTGACCTGCTGATGGGACATGTTCGGCAGGCCAATCTACTAGTTCAGCCTGCCGACCATAGGATTTTTTATCATGTATTTTAGATGCAGATTTTATCAGATATTGTTTCTAATTTGATTTTGATTCAAATTTTTGAGCCGTTATTTGATAAGGATTGACTCCTAGGCCAACCTCTATAAAAAGGGAGTGAATCCATTATTAGTTAGATCAATTGAGAGATTAAGAGTGAAACTCTACTGGTGAGATTCTAAAAACTTCTTGAGAGCTCTTGTTCACAAATCTCAAACTCTAGCCTTGGGTTCTCTCAATTGGTTGGAAGAAGATATGCCTGATGGAAGACCTGTACATGTGAGCACATAGTTACTCCGATCATGGATAGAGAATAGTAAAGAAGGTCAGTTTGTTGAGGTTCTTTTAGAACGTTACTTCTCTTCACTGATTGAGGAAGGAGAGTTGTTGGTGGGCCATGACCGGTAGGCCGATCACCGGTAGAAAGTTGAAAATTTTTTCTAGAAAAGGTGCAGTTTTTCATGTAGTTTCAATTTTATTTTTGGGACAATTTTAGAATTAAGCAGATCGCCCTGTTATTTTACTAACCTTGTAAACGCTGAAAAGCTTCCTCAATTAGTGAAGGGAAATAACATTCCAAAAAGACCTCAACCAACTGGCCTTCTTTGCTATTCTCTATCAACGATCGGAGTGAGTGTGGGCTCACACGTACAGCTCTTCGACTAGGCGACTCTCCTTCCAACCAATTGAGAGAACCCAAAACTAGTATTCGTGATTTGTGAACAAGAGCTCTCAAGGAGTTTTCAGTATCTTACCAGTAGAGTTTCACTCTTAATCTCTCAATTGATCTAAATAATAAAGAGACTCACTCCTCTTTATACAGAGGTTGGGTCCAAGAGTCGTCCTTATCAGATAAGACCTCGACAATTCGAATCAAAAGCAAACTAGAATCCCACGGTCGACAGGTCGAACTAGCAGATCGGTCTACTAAACATGTCCCATTGGCAGGCCGAAGTTTAAGATTAGCTTGCCAAACTTATGATTTTTTTATCCCTGCGAATCTTTATCTTCCACCCGAGATTCTTAGGATAAAGCCTCAATTTTAATTCAAATAACCTAATAGAAATGTTATCTAATTAAAAGAATCATATCTAGATAATCTCTAAGAAAATAAATTTTCCTGATAATTCTACAAGTTTATCATAAATTAATTCAAAATTAATCCAACCGATAACAGATATGAATTATTCGTTCCTAATAATTCAATAAGTTTATCTTAGATTAGTTTTATTACAAAATTAATTTAACTGATAAACAAACATGAATTATCTAATTTTGCCTAATTTGGGCCAACTTGATAAATTTGACATAAGTCACCAATTATTGAAAAAACACACCATATCGTTACAGGATTTTTATGAGCTAGCAAAGGGGACCAAATGGACCGATATAGTTCAAGCTTCTGATAATTATGAAACCCAATATCCCAGATATACATTTCATAATTATTAACTCCAACGCTACTCCACTAAAAGCTTGGAGCTGCACTCTCGAACTACATAGAATTACGAAGTAACTAAGTCTCCATGGCATATCATAATGTTTCGTATTTCTATAGGATTATCCATAATTGGCTTAAAGACAAGTTCTGTTTTACCTTCCCGATCACTTTTATCTTACATTCCATTATCTTACCATCAGAAAACTTACCATCCAAAGACAACATACCATTCGGTTACACCTACGTATCCAAATGGTTGAGCGCTCCAGTTTTTCAATTACAAGATAATACATATAAAATGATATTACTACTCCTAAAGAGGAGCTATGGATTCCATTTCTATGAATAACAGGTCTACGCTATCAAGAGTCATGCTTGTAACGTACCGACATGCGTACCACTGTCAAAATGTAGGTGTCATCCTTTGGTACATCAAAAGACACAAGTCAAGACAATGGGCCCACTATTCATCTCAAGATTAAGATACAATACAAATGATTGTCTAAAGTTAATGGATTTTCCAAGATAGAATTATTAATCCAAATAAATTCACTTTATGTCTTAATCCAACACATCGTCACTAATGACAATGTGCTAATGTTTCTATTCGCGAAGTCCATTTTCGATGGCCAAGGCAAACCATCTCCCGTTAGGGATATAGACATCATAATAATCTTTGCATGAATAAAGCGCCCAACTTTGTTTCCTTGATTGCAGATCATATGTTTTAGACCCTCACTTTAAGAATCGTGTCTTCCACATAATCTGTCCATCATATGCCCAATTCTTAAAGGTTTAGATTAATAGTTTTAGATTGTTGTTTGCTTAACATACATTCAACAAATATGAATGTAAAGAGGACATGATTTGGTATATAAATAATAAATGAATTCTTTATTGATAAAAATGTCTCCAAAAACATATTACATTTTTACTCCTTAGGGCATACACGTCTAACAGTCTCCCACTTGCACTAAGTGAGTAAATATGACAAATCTTGTATCCCCATAGCTTTCACATGTCTTTCGAAGACTCTCCCAGTAAGTTTCTTTGTAAATGGATCAACTAAATTGTCCTCTATGTGATTTTTCACACTGTGACATGCTCGCCCACGACGAAGTCTTTTATCACGTGATACGTTTGATCAATATCCATACTAGGAACTACCTCAAGATGTTGGGTTTTGTTGGATTTTGTGATGCAAATAAGCAGCAGAAAATCAAAATTAATTCCAACAAAACCCTCACAACATCCATGCAATTCAATTAGATTGATAAGAAAGTCATAGAATCTTACCAGGATGACAAAAGGGGTAAGATTGTTGGAAGGAAGAGAGCGGGTCCCTCCGGTGACACCCTAACTCGAGCTTTTCGTATTCGAGATTGGATTCAGACGTTGTTACTTAGAGCAACGCCCTCTGTAGGTATCCACACGAACAGACTCTCTTAAAAACCGAATTGGTGTGCTAGCACCCTCTCCTTGCATTAAATGACTCTCTCTAATTTAGGGTTTTTAATTTTTTTTTTTTTGCCTTTTGGAATAAGAGAATGCCTTTTCTCTTCTAATTTGGTTAGAAACCCTAAAACATATATATATATATATATATTGACTTCGAGAAAGAGTCAAATTTTAACTAGGGTAAACTGTAATTCAAATATGATTTATAGAATCTAGACAATGTCAAATTTAATAAACCTAGACATATCTAGTACATCGAATCTGAACATTATTAGGTTTATTGAACCTAGACACAGTAAACCCAAAATTTATTTTTGGACTGTTCTAACTGTGCGACCCTATAGGTTCACATAACGTTGGTAGTAGGCTTGAAATTATGTTTCTGGCTCACAAATCATAAGCGGCGTCTAGCAAGACATTATGATTACCCAAGTTATACGAATGTCAATAATCTGACATAACCTAATATACAATAAGTATTAAAGTCCTTTTGTCACTGGATACCTTGATTGAACATAAGGCATGGTTTATGTCATCCTTATACTATTCAATCATATTATTTCTCGATCTTAAGTAGACAGATATTGGTAACCCTTATCAATTCATTCTAGTATGGCCATACATTTTTCTTTAGTCTAACTTATCGAGGGGCCCATAGATATCTTTCTCATAACAAATGAGGGACAAATTCCTTTTTAATCACTCACATTCCTCACATGATTCACTCTATATCTAACAACAAACCATTCCATCATCCTGTTAAAGATAATATTAGAATGTGTCAAAATATAGAATTTGTCATGTAGGAAACAATGGTGATTTCAGGTCAGAGGGCTAGGATAATACCATTGTGATGAGAATCACTTATGACAATTATCCATGTTGTATTCTCATAGCGGGTCGATCCAATACATCATTTCTCAAATATGTATCTATGAGTTGACTTAGTATCTCATACACATGATTAATAAAACATAATCATCAGTCAAACTTCATACTAGTCTTCATTTATTATTATCCTAATAATAATGACCGACTAGGGATAATTTAGAATAGAATTCAATTTTCACCTAAGAGTTTTACTATCAAGTCATATACTTGATAACCTTAGGCAGAATTAACTATTCATAGAATTAGAATAAAAAACAATAATGAAAATGCCTCTTTATTAATAAAATCTAAATGTAACGAAGTCAAAATATGGTCATTACATAATTAGCCTAGGACACATCACTAACATAAGATCCTCAAGGAACTTGCGGAGCCATACAGCTTCTTTCAAAGCATCACTAGCTGCCACATACTCAGCCTCCATCATTGAATCTGAAATACAATCTTTCTTCATACTTCTCTAACTGATGGCACCGCCACCCAGAGTAAACACAAAACCCGAAGTCGATCTCCTCGAATCTAGATAGGATTGAAAATCCAAGTCAACATATCCTAGAGGAGTTAAGTCCTCACCCGAATACACAAGCATATACCCTTGAGTCCTTATCAGGTACTTGAAAATATGCTTTACCCCAACCCAGTGGTTCAGTCCCAGATCCACCTGGAATCGACTTACAATACCAACCGTATAACAAATATTTGGTTGTGTGCAAAGCATAGCATACATAAGACTACCCACTACCAAAGCTTAAGGCACCTTCTTCATGTATTCTCTTTCTTCCTCAGACTTTGGAGAGTCTTTCTTAGAAAGAGTAATTCCAGACCTAGATGGTTACCCACCTTTCGTGGAATCCTACATTACAAACCTCTATGTAGCCGGCTTGTGACAAAGCTATCATTTTTTTCTTCTTATCACAAAAAATCTGGATACTGAGAACAAAATTTGGCTCATCCAAGTCTTTCATGTCAAACTGCTTGGTCAACCATAATTTGACCAATGACAATGCCACAATGTCATTGCCAATTAGCTGAATGTCATCTACATAGAGTAGTAGAAAAACCACTTTCCCATTCTTAATGTGTTTGTAAACACATGGTTCATCCACATTTTGTGAGAACCCATAAGTCTTGATCTCTTGATCAAATCTTATGTTCCAAGAATAGGAAGCTTGTTTAAGTCCATAAATTGACTTTAGCAGCTTACAAACCTTAAGCTTGCTTTATTCTATAAATTGGCATTAGCAGCTTACAAACCTTACCCTCTTGTCCCTTGACCTTGAGGCTGTCTGGTTATTCCATATAAATGGACTCATCAAGATAGCCATTAAGAAAAGCTGTCTTGACATCCATTTGCCAAATCTCATAGTTGAGAGTGGCAGCTATGGACAAGAGAATCCGGATGGACTTAAGCATGGCTACTGGCGAAAAGGTTTCCTCGTAATCGATTCCTTCCTTTTGCGTATAACCTTTAGCTACCAGTCTAGCCTTAAAGGTTTTGACCTTTCCATCTAATCCTTTTTCCTCTTGTAGATCCACTTAGACCTTATGGGTTTTACCCTTTTGGGAAGATCCACAAGCTCCCAGAACCAATTAGTCTCCATAGACTTCATCTCTGTGTTCATGGCCTCTGTCCAGAGTTTCAAATCAACATCCTCCATAGCCTCTGCATAAGTGTTAAGATCCCAATCATGTTCATCCTATTCAACCAAGAAGCCCTCCCAATTGAATGTATACCTCTCTGGTTGACGCCTGATCCTCCCACTACGCTAAAGCCTCTTAGGTTGTTGTTCGAGTTTGTTTGGTTTTTCTACACTGATTGGAATGGTTTCATTTGAAACCTCCAAAGTGATTGGATCGCTCCTTAACTCCTCAAGCACCACTTTGCTTCGAGGCTTAAAGTCATCCATGTAACTCTTCTCAAGGAAAGTTGCATTAGTTTAAACCATGACTTTATTTTCCTTTGGGTTATAGAAATAACCCTCTTTAGTCCTTTTTGGATATCCTACAAACATGCAAACTTCCAAACATACTTCCAACTTATCGCATCCTTAAACAGGACATGAGTTGGATATTCCCATATGCGAATATGGTTTAAGGACGTGTTCTTACCCGTCCACAACTCGTGAGGAGTTTTAGGGACTGATTTTGAAGGCACGTTTTTCAAAAGATAACATGCGGTTTGTAGTGCATATACCCAAAAGGATAAAGGCAATGATGAATAACTCATCATAGACCTAACCATATCCAATAAAGTCCTATTTCTTCTCTTTGCTATGCCATTCTATTAGGGAGTGCCCGGCATAGTCAATTGAGATAAAATCCCGTTCTCTAGTAAGTGTCCTAAGAACTCATTAGAAAGGTATTCTCCATCTCAATCAGATCGAAGTACCTATATGGGTCTACGTAATTGCTTTTCCACTTTAGCCTGAAACTCTCTAAACTTGTCAAAAGTTTTGCTTTTGTGGTGCATCAGGTACACATGCCCATACCTTGAGTAATCATCAATAAAAGTGATGAAGTACTCATACCCTCCTCGTGCCCCGATGTTCATCGGTTTGCAAACATCACTATGCATAAGTCCTAGAACCCCTTCGGCCCTATTGCTCTTAGACCCGAATGGTCTTTTGTCATTTTAGCCTCTAAACAAGATTCACATTAAGGTATAGATTTCACCTTTAAGTGACTTAATGGTCCATCCCTTATCAACCTTTGAATCCTATTCAGGTTAATATGACTAAGGCGTAAATGCCAAAGATAAGTCTTACTAGAGTGAGAAGTTTTAAGTCTTTTAAAGTTATTATCATTCATCTCAACATTAAGCAGTAAGTCCATCTTAGGTTTGATAAAATATAGATTATTTTGTATCCATCTAGAACAGATAAAAGATTTGTTTTTACAAATCACCACTTTATTATTAAAAGAAACCAAATAGAAGTCTTTAAATAAACAAGCTACAAAAATTAAATTTCTTTTAAATTTAAGAACATAAAAACAATCTCACAAAATTAAATTCCTATAATTATCAAAATAAAGATGAATGTCTCTCACTGCTTCCACTAAGACCAAGGATCCATCGTCCATTCGATGCATGAAGTCTTCATGAAGCAGACTTCTCATTTCTTTGAACACATGTAGAGAAACACAAACATGATTAGTTGCACCAGAATCTATGACCCAAATGTCACTGGATTCCTCAACCAAACAAGTTTCTAAATATAGAAGATCACACCTACCTCCTTTAGAAAGAAAGTCCATGCAATGCTTCGTGATGTGCCTGACCTTCCCATAGAAGAAGCACTTAAGCTTTTTTGGGTTCTTCTTCTTGTTCTTCTTACTCTTATTATTGGCAGGAGTAGAAGAATTCCCATTCTTGGCCCATTGCTTCTTTCTGTTCCCAAAATTGGGATTAGAACCAGTAGCAGCCACGAAATTAGCCTCGCCACCACAGGAGATGTTAGACATGTATGCCCTAAGGAGTAAAAATGTAATAAGTTTTTGGAGACATTTTTATCAATAAAGAATTTATTTATTATTTATATACCAAATCTTGTCCACTTTACGTTCATATTTGTTGAATGTATGTTAAGCAAATAATAGTTTGAGACTGTCGGTCTAAACCTTTAGAATTGGGCATATGATGGACGGATTATGCGAAAGACACGATTCTTAAGGTGATAGTCTAAATCATAAGATCCACAATCGAGGGAATAAAGTTGGGCGCTTTATTCATGCAAAGATTGTTATGTTGTCTATATCCCTTTTGGGAGATGGTTTGTCTTGAGCATCGGAGGTGGACTCCATGAATAGAAACATTGGCACGTTGTCATAGGTGACAATGTGTTGGATCGGGACATAAAGTAAATTGATTTGGATTAATAATTCTATCTCGGCAAATCGATTCACTTTAGACAATCATTTGTGTTGTATCTTAATCCTAAGATGAATAGTGGGCCCGTTGTCTTGGCTTGTGTCTTTTGATGTACCAAAGGGTGACACCCACATCTTAACAGTGGCGTGCATGCTGGTACATTGGAGGCATGACACTTGATAGTGTAGACTTGTTATTCATAGATATGGAATCCATAACTCCTCTTCAGGAGTAATGATATCCTCTTATATGCGTTATCCTGTAATTGAAAAACTGAAGCACTCAACCATTTGGATACATAGGTGTAACCGAATGGTATACTGTCATTGGATAGTAAGTTTTCTGATGGTGAGATAATGGAACGTAAGATAAAAAACTCGGAAAGGTAAGACAGAACTTGCCCTTAAGCCGATTATGGATTATCAAATAGGGATGCGATACACTATGATATGTCATGGAGACTTAGCTATACGAGCTTGGTAATTCAATGTAGTTCGAGAGTGCAGCTCCAAGCTTTTAGTAGAGTAGCATTGGAGTTGATAATTATGAAATATATATATGAAATATATATTTGATCATATATATGAAATATATATATGATCAAATAGGGATGCGATACACTATGATATGTCATGGAGACTTAGCTATACGAGCTTGGTAATTCAATGTAGTTTGAGAGTGTAGCTCCAAGCTTTTAGTGGAGTAGCGTTGGAGTTGATAATTATGAAATATATATATAGGATATTAGGTTTCATAATTATCGGGAGCTTGAACTATATAGGTCCATTTGGTCCCCCTTTTGCTAGCTCACAACATCCTGTAACGACACGGTGCTCTTTTCCAATAATTGATGACTTATGTCAGATTTATCAGATTGGTTAAAATTTATAAGAATCAGATAATTCATGTCTGTTTATCGGTTGAATTAATTTTTTGATAAAATTGATTCAAGATAAACTTGTTGAATTATTGGGATCGGATAATTCTTGTCTATTTATCGGTTGATTAATTTTAGATAAATTAGATCAAGATAAACTTGTAGAATTATTGAGAATTGATTTATTTTCTTAAAAATTACCTAAATAAAGTTATTTTGATTAGATAACTTCTCTATTGGGTTATTTGAATTAAAACTGAGACTTTATCCTATAGAATCTCAGGTGAAAAATAAAAGATTTGTGAGATTTTTATTCGACAGTTTCGACTGCCGATGGAGGTGTTCAGCCTGCCGATGGGGCCTGTTCGGCCTGCCAATCAGCGAAGGATAAGATCACTCGTTTCCACGCAGATCTTATTAGATATTCATCGAAACTTGATTCTATTTGAGTTTAAGACCTAATCTGATAAGGATTGATCCCAGGACCAATCTCTATATAAAGGGAGTGAGTCTTAAGAGTTACTAAGATCAATTAAGAGATTAAGAGTGACACTCTGATAGTAAGAATCTGAAAACTCCTTGAGAGCTTTTGTTCATAAATCACGAACACTTGCTTTGGGTTCTCTCGATTGGTTGGAAGGAGAGTCACCTAATGGAAGAGCTGTACGTGTGAGCCCACACTCACTCCGGTCGTGGATAGAGAATAGTAAAAAAGACTAGTTGGTTAAGGCTCTTCTAGAACATTACTTCTCTTCACGTTTTGCAAGGGTTCTTTGATATACAAAGGTTAGTAAAATCTGAATAATTTATACATATAGCATGTCAAACTTGTGTTTTAGAAAATACTCTTATGTAAAATTTTTTAAAATTCTGCTGCGCATTGTTTTTTCCAACAATTGGTATCAGAGCCATGGTTTTTATATAAATTTGTAAGTTTGTGATCATGTTATATGTATACATTTTGTGATCTTAATCTCTCCTATGCTTGAATTTAATTTTTTAGAGAGTTGGCATTGTAGGTTTCTATATTTATATATGTTGTCATGGATTATGTGGTGAATATTTATTAATTAATTATAGTTGATTAAATTATTATTTAATTATTTATTAATTATTTAATACCAGTTATGGTTCCTTAGATGTTAGAATGTGTATCTAGGTTTTTCATATAATTAGATGGCGGACTATCATCTCCATCTTGGAATTGTTATTTAATTTTAAATTTGTAAGAATTTTGTAATTAAATAATCATTCAGAGAAGACGAATCTAGAAGACAGATCTAGAAGATTGATGATGATGCTCTCAGGTATTTCTTGAGTCTCTAATTTTATGTTTTTAAATTGTTGAAAATAAAATTGATGAATTGCATTAAAAATTCTATTTTTTGGAATGAAGATTTCTGCTTGGTCGGCATGCCGATCCTCACAGTTCGGTAGGCCGATGGTCATAGATTGGTAGACCGGACATATGGTTAGGTAGGCCGTCAGTGGGGTAGAGATCAGGTGGCTCTGACGGTAGGCCAAACTTTGATTACTTGGCAAGCCGATGGAAAATGACCAGCAGGCCGATCACCCAGATTGGCCTACCGACCGAGAGCTAAAAAATTTCCAAAAAAGGTGTAGTTTTTTCGATGTAGCTTTAATTTTATTTTTGGGACAATTCTGAGAAACATTAAATTTGGATATGACCAAAAATATGAAGTATTCGATTCATACGGGATTGAAGACTTGAAGATGAGAATCACATGAAGAAGGATATAGCTTGAGGATTCAAGGATGAAGAATCGAGAATATATCTCGATTATTCTCTTGTAATCTTAGTTTTCTATTCTCTGGGGTGGAGCCATAATATTACGGTTATTTATTATTTTACTTGTAGTTTTGCTTAATTGCTTTGCTTGTCTGCATTATAATATGATTTGCCATGTATATTGATAACATGTCATATAGAATAGGGAATTCCACTCATATTAAAATTGTTCATGCATATTCTTAAAATAAAACCTTGATTTCAAAAGATTGAGTGGTAAAAGGTTTTCGAAGAGAGGACCAAAGGCCTCCATCGTTGGTCCAAAGGCAGAACATGGTGGTCCCGACCCTTAGGAAGGGATTTCTATCATGTACTAGATTGGATCTCTGAGAGGATAAGGTATTTTAGCATGATTTATGGTTGTATATCCCTAGGTGGTGATTATAAATCATGGATAAAATATTGAAACGATGGTTATACACTTACGTTAATTTTATTATTAACCTCCCCTAAGAGCTCTGTTAATAAAAATAATGGCCAAAGAAACGATTATTAATATATGCTGGATCATACAGGTCCTAGATGGCATATATTAATCAGGAGGGAATCCGTGTTCCTAATTGAATTTGGCATGACTCCCTTAGGAGCTTGTTGAATTCTGAGTTGGGAATTATCATTGTAAGGTTGTGATATTTTCAAGGTTTTCACACATAAACACATTTGTATTTTTTACATGATTGTGTTATCTTACTAAATTATTATCATATGTTTGCTTATGTTTGGTATATGATTCTTAATTAAAGATTAAAAATGTCTAAAAATGCTTTATCATCAATACTTGACAAAAACCTATTAATCGGTGAGAACAATAATGATTGGAAACGGAACCTAGATATCGTCCTCTCCTTTGAGAAACTGAAATATGTATTGACAACCCCTTGTCCTCCCAAGCCTATGAGAGACTTAATTAATGAGCAATTCCAAGCGTATGATCGCTGAAAAGATGCTAATGATCAGGCCCGCTGCTATGTTATGGCTAGCATGAATAACAAGCTGTAGGCTCAACATCAGGATTATGAGATTGCAAAGCAAATCTTGGATGATCTTGAGGATATGTTTGGAGGCCAAGCCATAACAAAGCAGCAAGGGGCGCTTCGAAAACTTCTAAACTATAGACAGAGGCCGGGGACATCTGTAAAGGAGCATATGATGTTAGTCATGGGTTACCTTGCTGAGGCTCAAACCAATGGATCCGACATCGATGCTAAAACTCAGATGACTATGGTCTTTGAGACTCTGTCTAAAGAATTTATTCCGTTTAGAGCAACATTTAATTTAAGCAATAGACGTGATATGACCTTGACGGAATTGATAAAACAGTTACAGGAGTTCGAACTGCTGATCAGGGAGTCTCCTGCAGGTGGTGAGGCCAATATAGTAGCGGCTTCTGGTTCCAATCTCAACTCTGGCAATGGAAAGAAGCAACGGGCCAAGAATGGGAAATGTTCTATTCCTGCTACCACCATGAGCAAGGAGAAGAAGAAGAAGAACCCAAATAAGCTTAAGTGCTTCTTCTGTGAAAAGGTCGGCATATCAAGAAGAATTGCAAGAACTTCCTTTCCAAAGGAGGTAGGTGTGATCTTCTGTATTTAGAAACTTGTTTGATTGAGGAATCAAGTGACATTTGGGTCATAGATTCTGGTGCAACTAATCATGTTTTTGTTTCTCTATAGGGGTTCAAAGAAACGAGAAGTCTACTGCATGAGGACTTCACGCTTCGGATGGGCGATGGATACTTGGTCTTAGTGGAAGCAGTGGGAGATGTCCATTTTTATTTCGATAATTATAGTAATTAATATTTGTAAGATTGTTTTTATCTTCCTAAATTTAAAAGGAATTTAATTTCTGTATCTTGTTTATTTAAAGACTCCTATTTAGTTTCTTTTAATGATAAAGTGGTGATTCGTAAAAACAAATCTTTTATCTGTTCTGGATGGATGCAAAATAATCTATATTTTATCAAACATAAGATGGATTTATTGCTTAATGCTAAGATGAATGATAATAACTCTAAAAGACTTAAAACTTCTAAATCTAATAAGACTTATCTTTGGCATTTGCGCCATTGTCATATTAACCTGAATAGGATTCAAAGGTTGGTAAGGGATGGACCTTTAAGTCACTTAAAGGTGGAATTGATACCTCAATGTGAATCTTGCTTTGAGGGTAAAATGACCAAAAGACCATTCAGGTCTAAGGGCAATAGGGCGAAGGGGTTCTAGAACTTGTGCATAGTGATGTTTGTTGACCGATGAACATTCGGGTATGAGAAGGGTTTGAGTACTTCGTCACTTTTATTAACGATTACTCAAGATATGGGTATGTGTACCTGATGCACCACAAAAGCGAAACTTTTGACAAGTTTAGGGAGTTTTGGGCTGAAGTGGAAAAGCAATTGGGTAGACCCATAAAGGCACTTTGATCCGATCGAGGTGGGGAATACCTTTCTGATGAATTCTTGGAACACTTCTTAGAGAATGGGATTTTATCCCATTTGACTACGCTGGGCACTCTGCAGTAAAATGGCATAACGGAGAGACAAAATAAGACTTTGTTGGACATGATTAGGTCCATGATGAGTTATTCATCGTTACCTTTATCCTTTTGGGGATATGCACTACAAACCGCATGTTATCTTTTGAACAATGTGCCTTCAAAATCGGTCCCTAAAACTCCTCACGAGTTGTAGACGGGTAGGAAGACATCCTTAAACCATATTCGCATATGGGGATGTCTGGCTCTTGTCCTATTTAAGGATCCGAATAAGTTGAAAGCACGTTCAGAAGTTTGCGTGTTTGTAGGATATCCAAAAGGGACTAAAGGGGGTTATTTTTATAACCCAAAGGAAATAAAGTTGTGGTTTCAACTGATGTAACTTTCCTTGAGGAGAGTTACATGGATGACTTTACACCTCGAAGCAAAGTGGTGCTTGAGGAGTTAAGGAGTGATCTGATCACTCTAGAAGTTTCGAATTAAACCGTTTCGATCAGTGTAGAAAGACCAAACAAACCTGAACAACAACCTCAGGGGCTTCAGCATAGTAGAAGTATCAGGCGTCAACCTGAGAGGTATATGTTCAATGGGAGGTCTTTTTAGCTGAACCGGATGAACATGACAGGGATCCTAATACTTACGCAGAGGCTATGGAGGATGTTGATTTAAAACTCTAGATAGAGGCCATGAACATAGAGATGAAGTCTATGGAGACAAATCAGGTCTAGGAGCTTGTGGATCTTCCGGAAGGGGTAAAACCCATAGGGTGTAAGTGGATCTACAAGAGCAAAAGAGGAGTGGATGGAAAAGTCAAAACCTTTAAGGCTAGACTGGTAGCTAAGGGTTATATGCAAAAGGAAGGAATCGATTATGAGGAAACCTTTTCGTCTATAGCCATGCTTAAGTCCATCCGGATTCTCTTGTCCATAGCTGCCGCTCTCGACTACGAGATTTGGTCGATGGATGTCAAAATGGCTTTTCTGAATGGCTATCTTGATGAGTCCATTTATATGGAACAACCAGACGGGTTCAAGGTCACGGGTCAAGAGGGTATGGTTTGTAAGCTGCTAAAGTCAATTTATGGACTAAAGTAGGCTTCTTGTTCTTGGAACATAAGATTTAATCAGGTGATCAAGACTTATCGGTTCTCACAAAATATGGATGAACCATGTGTTTACAAACACATTAAGGATAGGAAGGTGGTTTTTCTACAGCTCTATGTAGATGACATTCTGCTAATTGGCAATGACATTGGGCCATTGTGGTCGATCAAATTATGGTTGAGTAAGCAGTTTGACATGAAGGACTTGGGTGAGGCTAATTTTTTTCTTGATATCCAGATCTTTCGGGATAGGAAGAACAAAATGATAGCTTTGTCCTAGGTCGGCTACATAGATAAAATTCTCAAGAGGTTTGCAATGCAGGATTCCAAGAAAGGTCGGCAACCATCTTGGTCTAGAATTACTCTTTCTAAGAAAACTCTCCAAAGTCTTATGAAAAAAGAGAATACATGAAGAAGGTGCCTTATGCTTCGGTAGTGGGTAGTCTTATGTATACACCAAACCATTGGGTTGCGGTAAAGCATATTTTCAAGTACCTGAGAAGGACTCGAGAGTATATGCTTGTATATTTGGGTGAGGACCTGACTCCTCTAGGATATATTGACTCAGATTTTTAATCCTGTCTGGATTCTAGGAAATCGACTTTGGGTTTTGTGGTTACTCTGGGCGGCGATGCCATCAGTTGGTGAAGTGCTAAGCAAGGTTGTACTTTGGATTCAACGATGGAGGCCGAGTATGTGGCAGCTAGTGATGCTTCGAAAGAAGCAGTGTGGCTTCACAAGTTCCTTAGGGATCTTGAGGTAGTTCCTAGTATGGATAAGGCAGTATCACTGTACTGTGATATTGATCGGAAGTATCATTTGATAAAGGACTTCGTTGAGGGCGGGCATGTCGCGGTATGCAAGATCGCATCAGAAGACTATTTAGCTGATCCATTTACGAAGACACTTACTGGGAGAGCCTTCGAGAATCATGTGGAAGCTATGGGGATGCAAGATTTGTCATATTTACTCACTTAATGCAAGTGGGAGATTGTTAGACATGTATGCCCTAAGGAGTAAAATGTAATAAGTTTTTGGATACATTTTTATCAATAAAGAATTTATTTATTATTTATATACCAAATCTTGTCCTCTTTGCGTTCATATTTGTTGAATGTATGTTAAGCAAACAATAGTCGGAGACTGTCGGTCTAAACCTTAAGAATTAGGCATATGATGAATAGATTATGCAGAAGACACGATTCTTAAGGTGATGGTCTAAATCATAAGATCCGCAATCGAGGGAATAAAGTTGTGTGCTTTATTCATGCAAAGATTGTTATGTTATCAATATCCCTTTTAGGAGATGGTTTGTCTTGACTATCGGAGGTGGACACCGTGAATAGAAACATTGGCACGTTGTCATAGGTGATGATGTGTTGGATCGGGACATAAAGTCAATTGATTTTGATTAATAATTCTGTCTCGGCAAATCGATTCACTTTAGACAATCATTTGTGTTGTATCTTAATCCTGAGATGAATAGTGGGCCCGTTGTCTTGGCTTGTGTCTTTTGATGTACCAAAGGGTGACACCCACATCTTAATAGTTATATGCATGCTGGTACATTGGAGGCATGACACTTGATAGTGTAGACTTGTTATTCATAGATATGGAATCCATAACTCCTCTTCAGGAGTAATGATACCCTCTTATATGCGTTATCCTGTAATTGGAAAACTAGAGAGCTCAACCATTTGGATACATAGGTGTAACCGAATGGTATACTGTCATTGGATAGTAAGTTTTCTGATGGTGAGATAATAGAACGTAAGCTAAAAATAATCAGAAAGGTAAGACAGAACTTGTCCTTAAGTCGATTCTGGATTATCATATAGGGATAAGATATACTATGATAAGTCATGGAGATATACTATACGAGCTTCGTAATTCTATGTAGTTCGAGAGTGCAACTCCAAGCTTTTAATGGAGTTAGTAATTATGAAATGTATATCTGGGATATTGGGTTTCATAATTATCGGGAACTTGAACTATATAGGTCCATTTGGTCCCCTTTGCTAGCTCATAACATCCTGTAATGACACGGCGTGCTTTTCCTATAATTGATGACTTATGTCAGATTTATCAGATTGATTAAAATTTAGAAGAATTAGATAATTCATGTTTGTTTATCGGTTGAATTAATTTTGTGATAAAATTGATTCAAGATAAACTTGTTGAATTATTGGGATCAGATAATTCTTGTCTATTTATAGGTTAATTTAATTTTAGATAAATTAGATCAAGATAAACTTGTAGAATTATTGGGACTTAATTTATTTTCTTAGAGATTATCTAGATAACGTTGTTTTGATTAGATAACTTCTTTATTGTGTTATTTGAATTTTAACTGAGACTTTATCCTATAGAATCTCAGGTGGAAAATAAAAAATTTGTGAGATTTTTATTCGATAGTTTGGCTTGCCGATGGATGTGTTTGGCCTACCGATAGGGCCTATTCGGCCTACCGATCAACGTAGGATAAGATCACGCGTTTCAATGCAGATCTTATCAGATATTGATCCAAACTTGATTCTATTTCAAGTTTTTGAGACCTAATCTGATAAGAACTGATCCTAGGACCAATCTCTATATAAAGGGAGTAAGTCTTAAGAGTTACTAAGATCAATTAAGAGATTAAGAGTGATACTTTGTGTGTAAAAATCTGAAAAACTCCCTGAGAGCTTTTGTTCACAAATCACGAACACTTGCTTTGGGTTCTCTCGATTGGTTGGAAGGAGAGTCACCTAGTGGAAGAGCTGTACGTGTGAGCCCACACTCACTCTGGTCGTGGATAGAGAATAG
Organism: Artocarpus heterophyllus; assembly: GCA_025403435.1. Lineage (NCBI taxonomy): Eukaryota > Viridiplantae > Streptophyta > Magnoliopsida > Rosales > Moraceae > Artocarpus > Artocarpus heterophyllus. Next base: position 18,633,904 of record CM046346.1, read on the forward strand.
CAAAGAAGACCAGTTGGTTGAGGCTCTTTTGGAACGTTACTTCTCTTCACATTTTACGAGGGTTCTTTGGCATACAAAGGTGAGTAAGATCTGGTTAATTTATGCATATAGCATGTCAAACTTGTGTTTTAGAAAATACTCTAATGTAAAATTCTTTAAAATTCCGCTGCGCACCGTTTTTTCCAACAGGAGACTCCATGATCAACAGTTCGAACTCCTGTAACTATTTCATTAATTCTGTTAAGGTCATATCCCGCCTATTGCTCAAATTAAAAGTAGCTCTAAATGGAATAAATTCCTTTGATAGAGTCTCAAAGACCATAGTCATATGAGTTTCAACATCGATTTCGGCTCCATTAGTTTGTGCCTTTGTGAGGTAAGCCATGACCAACATCATGTGCTCCTTTATAGATGTCCTCGGTCTCTGCTTATAGTTTAAGAGTTTCTGAAGCACCCCTTGCCGCTTTGTTAAGGCCTGGCCTCCAAACATGTATTCCAGATTATCCAAGATCAGCTTAGCAGTCTCACAATCCTCATGCTGAGCCTGTAGCATGTTGTTCATGCTGGCCATAACGTAGCAACAGGCCTGATCATTTGCATCTTTCCAATGATCATATGCTTAGAATTGATCGTTGATGGAATCTCCCGTAGGCTTGGGGAGACAAGGGGTTGTCAGTATAAATTTTCAGTTTCCAAAAGGAGAGGATGATATCTAGGTTTCATTTCCAATCATTATAATTTTTTCTGGTTAATTAGTTTTTGTCAAGCCTCGAAGATAAAACATTTTTAGATATTTTTAATCTACAATAAAAAATCATATACCAAACATTGGCAAACATAGCATAATAATTTAGTAAAATAACACAATCATGTAAAAACATACAAATGTGTTTATGTGTCAAAACCTTGAAAATATCACAACCTTACAATGATAATTCCCAACTTAGAATTCAACAAGCTCCTCGAGGAGTCATGCCAAATTCAATCAGGAACACGGATTCCCTCCTGAATAATATATGCATCTAGGATCCATATGTTAGACATGTATGCCCTAAGGAGTAAAAATGTAATATGTTTTTGGAGACAATTTTATCAATAAAGAATTTATTCATTATTTATATACCAAATCTTGTCCTCTTTACGTTCATATTTGTTGAATGCATGTTAAGCAAACAATAGTCTAAGACTGTCGGTCTAAACCTTAAGAATTGGGCATATGATGGATGGATTATACGAAAGACATGATTCTTAAGGTGATGGTCTAAATTATACAATCCGCAATCGAGGGAATAAAGTTGGGCCCTTTTTTCATGCAAAGATTGCTATGTTGTCTATATCCCTTTTGGGAGATGGTTTGTCTTGACCATCGGAGGTGGACTCCGTGAATAGAAACATTGGCACGTTGTCATAGGTGACGATGTGTTGGATTTGGACATAAAGTGAATTGATTTGGATTAATAATTCTATCTTAGCAAATCGATTCAGAGTTTGTGATCATGTTATATGTATAAATTTTGTGATCTTAATCTCTCCTATGCTTGAATTTAATTTTATAGAGAGTTGGCACTCTAGGTTTCTATATATTATTTATGTTGTAATTGATTACGTGGTGAATGTTATTAATTAATTATGGTTGATTAAATCATTATTTAATTATTCATTAATTAATTAATTTATTCCGATTATGGTTCCTTAGAGGTTAGAATGTGTATCAAGTTTTTTCATGTAATTAGATGGCAGACTATTATCTCTGTCTAGGAATTATTATTTAGTTTTTAAATTTGTAAAAATTTTGTAATTAAATTATTATTCGGAGAAGACGGATCTAGAAGATTGATGATAATGCTCCCAAGTATTTCCTAAGTCTCTAATTTTATGTTTTTGAATTGTTGAAAATAAAATTGATGAATTGCATTTAAAATTGTATTTTCTGGAATGGAGATTTTTGCTCGGTCGGCATGCCGAACCTCACAGTTTGGCATGCCGATGGTCGCAGATCGACAGGTTGGACTTGTGGTTCGGCAGGCCATCAGTGGGGCAGAAATCAGGTGGCTCTGGCGGCAAGCCAAACTTTCATGAGTCGGCAAGCAGATCTTCCAAATCGACAGGCTGATGAAACATGACCGGTAGCCCAAACCGGCCTGCCGACTGAGAGCTGAAAAATTTCCAAAAAAGGTGTAGTTTTTTCGATGTAGTTTTAATTTTATTTTTGGGACAATTCTGAGAAACAATAAATTTGGATATAACCGAAAATATGAAGTGTTCAATTCATTCGAGATTGAAGACTTGAAGAGGGAATTACATGAAGAAGGATACAGCTTGAGGATTCAAGGATGAAGAATCGATGATATGTCTCGATTATTCTCTTGTAATCTTAGTGTTCTATTCTCTAGGGTGGAGCCATAATATTACGGTTATATATTATTTTGCTTGATTGCTTTGCTTGGCTACATTATAATATGATTTGTCATGTATATTGGTAACATGTCATATAGAATAGGAAGTGCCACTCATATTAAAATTGTTCATGCATATTCTTAAAATAAAACCTTGATTTCAAAAGATTGAGTGGGAGAAAGTTTTCGAAGAGAGAACCTAAGGCCTCTATCATTGATCCATAGGCAGAACATGGTGGTCCCGACCCCTAGGAAGGGATTTCTATCATGTACCAGATTGGATCTCTAAGAGGATAAGATATTTTAGCATGATTTATGGTTGCACACCCCTAGGTGGTGATTATAAATCATGGATAAAATATTGAAATGATGGTTATATACTCACGTTAATTTTATTATTAACCTCCCCTAGGAGCTCCGTTAATAAAATTAATGGCCAAAGAAACGATTATTAATATATGTTGGATCATACGGGTCCTGGATGGCATATATTAATCAGGAGCGGATCTGTGTTCCTAATTGAATTTGGCATAACTCTCCTAGGAGCTTGTTGAATTCTGAGTTGGGAATTATCGTTGTAAGGTTGTGATATTTTCAAGGTTTTCACACATAAACACATTTGTATTTTTTACATGATTGTGTTATCTTACTAAATTATTATCATATGTTTGCTTATGTTTGGTATATGATTCTTAATTAAAGATTAAAAATGTCTAAAAACGCTTCATCATCAATACTTGACAAAAACCTTTTAACCGGTGAGAACAATATGATTGGAAACAGAACCTGTAAATCGTCATGTCCTTTGAGAAACTGAAATATGTACTGACAATCCCTTGTCGTCCTGAGCCTACGAGAGACTTAATTAATGAGCAATTCCAAGCATATGATCGCTGGAAAGATGGTAATGATCAAGCCCACTGCTATGTTATGGCTAGCATGAACAACGTGTTGCAGGCTCAACATCAGGATTATGAGACTGCGAAGCAGATCTTGGATATATTTGGAGGCCAGGCCCTGACAAAGCGGCAAGGGGTGCTTCAAAAACTTCTAAACTGTAGACAGAGGCCGGGGACATCTGTAATGGAGCATCTGAGTTGGTCATGGGTTACCTTGCTGAGGCTCAAACCAATGGAGCTGACATCGATGCTGAAACTCAAATGACTTGGTCTTTGAGACTCTATCTAAGGAATTATTCCGTTTAGAGCTACTTTTAATTTAAGCAATAGATGGGATATGACCTTGACAGAATTGATAAAACAGTTACAAGAGTTTGAACTGCTGATCAGGAAGTCTCCTGCGGGTGGTGAGGCCAATATGGTAGCTGCTTCTAGTTCCAATCCTAACTCTAGGAATGGAAAGAAGCAACGGGGCAAGAACGGGAAGTCCTCTATTCCTGCTAGCACCAAGAGCAAGAAGAAGAAGAAGAAGAAGAAGAACCTAAAGAAGCTTAAGCGCTTCTTCTGTGGGAAGGTCGGGCATATCATGAAGCATTGCAAGGACTTCCTTTCCAAAGGACTTAGGTGTGATCTTCTGTATTTAGAAACTTGTTTGGTTGAGGAATCAAGTGATATTTGGGTCATAGATTCTGGTGCAACTAATCTTGTTTGTGTTTCTCTGTAGGGGTTCAAAGAATCGAGAAGTCTTCTTTATGAAGACTTCACGCTTCAGATGGCCGATGGATCCTTGGTCTCAGCGGAAGCAGTGGGAGACGTCCATCTTTATTTTGATAATTATAGGAATTTATTTTTGCAAGATTGCTTTTATGTTCTTAAATTTAAAAGGAATTTAATTTCTATAGCTTGTTTATTTAAAGACTCCTACTTGGTTTCTTTTAATGATAAAGTGGTGATTCGTAAAAACAAATCTTTTATCTGTTCTAGATGGATGCAAAATAATCTATATTTTATCAAACCTAAGATGGACTTATTGTTTAATGCTGAGATGAATGATAATAACTCTAAAAGACTTAAAACTTCTCACTCTAATAGTACTTATCTTTGGCATTTGCGCCTTGGTCATATTAACCTGAATAGGATTCAAAGGTTGTAGGGGATGGACCTTTAAGTCACTTAAAGGTGAAATCTATACCTCAATATGAATCTTGTTTGGAGGGTAAAATGACCAAAAGACTATTCGGGTCTAAGGACAATAGGGCCGAAGGGGTTCTAGAACTTATGCATATTGATGTTTGCGGACCAATGAACATCCGGGCACGAGGAGGGTATGAGTATTTCGTCATTTTTATTGACGATTACTCAATATATGAGTATGTGTGCCTGATGCACCACAAAAGCAAAACTTTTGACAAGTTCAGGGAGTTTTGGGCCGAAGTGGAAAAGCAATTGGGTAGACCCAGAAAGGCACTTCGATCGGATCGAGGTGGGGAATACCTTTCTTATGAGTTCTTGGAACACTTATTAGAGAATGGGATTTTGTCCCATTTGATTGCGTCGAACACTCCGCAGCAGAATGGCGTAGCGGAGAGAAGAAATAGGACTTTGTTGGACATGATTAGGTCCATGATGAGTTATTCATCATTGCCTTTATCCTTTTGGGGATATGCACTACAAACCGCATGTTATCTTTTGAACAATGTGCCTTCAAAATCGGTCACTAAAACTCCTCACGAGTTATAGATGAGCAGGAAGACATCCTTAAACCATATTCGCATATGGGGATGTCCAGCTCATGTCCTGTTTCAGGATCCGAATAAGTTGGAAGCACGTTTGGAAGTTTACGTGTTTGTAGGATATCCAAAAGGGACTAAAGGGGGTTACTTTTTTAACCCAAAGGAAAATAAAGTCGTGGTTTCAACTAATGCAACTTTCCTTGAGGAGAGCTACATGGATGACTTTAAACCTTGAAGAAAAATGGTGCTTGAGGAGTTAAGGAGTGATCTGATCACTCTGAAGGTTCCAAATGAAATCGTTTCGATCAGTGTAGAAAAACCAAACAAACCTGAACAACAACCTCAGGGGCTTTGGAGTAGTGGGAGGATCAGACGTCAACCTGAGAGGTATATGTTCAATAGGGAGGTCTTCTTGGCTGAACCGGATGACCATGACAAGGATCATTATACTTACGCAAAAGCTATAGAGGATGTTGATTCAAAACTCTGGACAGAGGCCATGAACACAGAGATGAAGTCTATGGAGTCTAATCAGGTCTAGGAGCTTGTGGATCTTCCCAAAGGGGTAAAACCCATAGGATGTAAGTGGATCTACAAGAGGAAAAGAGGAGTGGATGGAAAGGTCGAAACCTTTAAGGCTAGACTAGTAGCTAAAGGTTATACGCAAAAGGAAGGAATCGATTATGAGGAAACCTTTTCGCCTGTAGCCATGCTTAAGTCCATCCAGATTCTCTTGTCCATAGCTGCTGCTCTAGACTACGAGATTTGGCAAATGGATGTCAAGACAGCCTTTTTGAATGGCTATCTTGATGAGTCTATTTATATGGAACAACAAGACGGGTTCAAGGTCACGGGTCAAGAGGGTAAGGTTTGTAAGTTACTGAAGTTAATTTATAGACTTAAGCAGGCTTCTCGTTCTTGGAACATAAGATTTGACCACGTGATCAAGATTTATGGCTTCTCACAAAATGTGGATGAACCATGTGTTTACAAACACATTAAGGATGGAAAGGTGGTTTTTCTATTGCTCTATGTAGATGACATTCAGCTAATTGGCAATGACATTGGGGCATTGTCATCGGTCAAATTATGGTTGACCAAGCAGTTTGACATAAAGGACTTAGGTGAGGCTAATTTTGTTCTCGGTATCCAAATCTTTCAGGATAGGAAGAAGAAAATGATAGCTTTGTCACAGGCCAGCTACATAGATAAAATTCTCAGGAGGTTTGCAATGCAGGATTCCAAGAAAGGTGGGCAACCATCTAGGTCTGGAATTACTCTTTCTAAGAAAGGCTCTCCAAAGTCTTATGAAGAAAGAGAATACATGAAGAATGTGACTTATGATTCGGTAGTGGGTTGTCTCATGTATGCCATGCTTTGCACACTACCAGATATTAGCTATGCGGTCGGGATTGTAAGTCGATTTCAGGTGGATCCAGGACCGAACCATTGGGTTGCGGTAAAGTATATTTTCAACTACCTAATAAGGACTCGATAGTATATGCTTGTGTATTTAGGTGAGGACTTAACTCCTCTAAGATACACTGACTCAGATTTTCAATCCTATCTGGATTCTAGGAAATCGACTTCGGGTTTTGTGTTTACTCTAGGCGGCGGTGCCATCGGTTGGAGAAGTGCTAAGCAAGATTGCACTTTGGATTCAACGACGGAGGCCGAGTATGTAACGCCCCCTTACGGACGTCACAGATGTCGTTAGATTCTTACATTCATACTTACTTGGACTTTAAGCATAAATATGAATAAAAAACATAAACGATACTTTTAATTGTAAAAGTAATTAAAACATACTTAACTAGGATCCATTCATACATTTTTTTTACCTTTTTTTTTAACATTGTTTAAATCACATAGCTTGACTCATTCCATGTCATAATTTATTCAATTATACTTTAAATTAATCATGAACTTATTTTAATAGAATAAATATACCAAGTTGTAAAATCAGGACTTATAAAAATATCACATTATATCTCATTAATCATCACATCATTTAAAATTTACTTACTACCACAATTTGGTAGGCCTAACTTGGGACTTCGGTAGGCCGAACATGATTGGCAGGCCGGAGTTCCTTCAACCGGCAGGCCTGTAGAAGCTTTGCAAATTTGGCTTAAAAACTCATCATCGTCCGGCAGGCCGAACTTTCAAACATCGGCAGGCCGACCAAGATGTTCGGCAGGACGATCGAGCCAAAAATCCTTAGAAAACTTAATTTTTAAAACAAAACCAACCTTTCATAAAAATGCGGAAGATCATAATACTTAAGATAATGAAATAAAATATAAAACATAGTTCAAAAATCCTTTAAATATTTGTCATAAAAAAAATGTGTTCAAAATATAAAACTTGATTAAAAACATAAAAACATTCTTCTTGGCGTTCTTCCGGTTACAATTCATCGTGCTTGTGCTCATACGCCTTCCCATGTCCTCCGCCTATTCCATGATTTTCTTACCCTTATCTGCAACATGACATAAAACATGATTAAGCTAATGCTTAGTATGTACATATAATTCTCACAATTAAAACATTTCATATACTTCATCATCATCATTGTTATCATATCATAAAAGTGCCTTATGCACAATTTCATAGAAACAAATCTTTCATTTCATTAACTATTTTAAAACATCTTCCATTTTATCTTAAGGACCCAAGTGTTGCACCATGAACATCATCGTAGGCGTGCCGTCATGAGAGGAGAAGGGTAGCTAATCTCAAACCAAACATGACATCATAACATATCATTTCATAACATTGGTGTGCAACACTTATTAGGTGATACATATATACATAATTTTCATACTTTGAAACATGTCATCATCATACATGCATAATATTAAATCATGATAATTTTTCATAAGAAATCCTTTAAGGAAAAATAACCATAAAATCATCATGAATAACTTGTGAATATATCATCAAACCTTGTAAAAATGTCATGTTGCAGGTGAGAATGTACTTACCTTAATGCTAGCTTACTTAACCTTAATATACTTTTGGTGACGACGCCGCGGTCTCGATGTGTGTGTTCCTTTGAGTGTTCATGCCATTTATCCATTTAAAAATACAATAAAATTAATACTTATCATAAAACATTCATTCATATAACATTCATATATACATTCATATATACATTCATCTCATATAATAAACATAACTCATAATCATTATTGTGAAAACATAACATTATCATCACATATAAACATTATTCATAACAAGCTTCCTTAAATATTATCATCAAAACATTTCATACATTATAAACATGAAAATATTTTGAACACGTTTTCTAATAATTTAAAATACATACATTTTAAAATTCATACAAACATCTTATAATCATGTATTTCAACATCATAAAAATATTTCATCGTTAATAAAAATCATTTAAACATATAAAACATTTTTATAAAGCGAAAATCCAAAAATAACATGATCAAAACAGTTTTCTCATAGAAATCTTGTAACATAAAATATACTCATCATAACATACACATGCACATTCTTGTCAATTTTCATGAAAATCATCATTCATTTACCCCTTAAATAAACATTACATTTTTCATGCATCATAGTCAAACAGTAATATTTTACTGTGAAGGGTAGAGGATAGAAAATTCATATTTTTTTCATAGAAACACTTAAATGACTTGAAACTTGGAAAAACATAACATAATACATACATAAACATCATATAAAAAAAACTCAAGACAAAATACAATACCTATAAAAAGATATTGTAGACGATTAGAGGAGGAGAATTCTTTTCAAAAACACCGAAAAAACTGAGTTCTTACCTTGAAAATTTCTTCTCAAAATTCTTGAATTTAACCAACAAAATATGACCTTTTTCTTTCAACACTTGCAGAGAATTTTTTTTTTTTTTGAGAGAAAAGAGGATGGAATTCGTGGAGAAGAGAAGAGGAAGAGAGGAATGCAGAAGAAGCGTCTCAGAAATTGAGAGAGAAAACATGAGAGGATGAGAGAAAAATGGAAAAGAGCGTTAAAAAAATTTTAATGTTATGAGCATAACCGATGAATCAATCAATACTCTCCATTAAGTTAGAATTTTCTGACTCATTGATGGCTCATTGGCATGGAGGAAGGAGAGAAAAGAGGGAAAGTCAAACAATCTCTCGTCACTTACCATGTTTTGCCCTCTTAAAATAGGAAACTATTTAAAATCAGACAAATTAATGCGAAGTCAAACCTTTTAATTTCCTTAACTAATAAAACATTCCATTATTGTGCCAATTAATCACAATAAATCACTCATTTAACGTAATTATCTCAGCCATAAATTTGGAGAGATTTCTGCTGACTGCTCGTCAGCCGTGTTCGGCCTGTCGATTTTCCCCTTCAACCAACCGGTTCCACCAAGTTCGGCCTGTCGATGGTTTCCTTCGGCCTGTCGATCTTGGGCAGACTTTTCGGCCTGCCAAACTTAAAAGTCTGGCCTGCCGAACTATCCTTAAATGCCATACATTATAACAATTCAATTCATCATTACATCATAAATAAACATACATTAAAATGATCATGAACACTTGAGCACAACGATTCCATTCGGTCGTCACCTGTCATAAAACTTGACATAAAAGTTAGTAACATAAAATCATGAATCATAAAATAAATTATTGATAAAGATTTCTTAACGTCGTTACTAACTTAACGTGATTCATTACATAAAATTTAGGTGGGTGTTACAGAGTATGTGGCAGCTGGTGATGCTTCGAAAGAAGCAGTATAGCTCCACAAGTTCCTTGGGGATCTTGAGGTTGTTCCTGGTATGGATAAAGCGGTATCACTATACTGTGATAATAGTGCAGCGGTAGCTAATGCTAAGGAACCAAGATTTCACAAGAAGAGTAAGCATATTGATCAGAAGTATCATGTGATAAAGGACTTCATTGAGGGCGGGCATGTCACAGTGTGCAAGATCACATCAGAGGACAATTTAGCTGATCCATTTACAAAGACACTTACTGGGAGAGTCCTTGAGAGGCATGTGGAAGCTATGGGGATGCGAGATTTGTCATATTTACTCACTTAGTGCAAGTGGGAGATTGTTAGACATGTATGCCCTAAGGAGTAAAAATGTAATATGTTTTTGGAGACATTTTTATCAATAAAGAATTTATTCATTATTTATATACCAAATCTTGTCCTCTTTACGTTCATATTTGTTGAATGTATGTTAAGCAAACAATAGTCTGAGACTGTCGGTCTAAACCTTAAGAATTAGGCATATGATGGATGGATTATGTGGAAGACACGATTCTTAAGGTGATGGTCTAAATCACAAGATCCGCAATCGAGGGAATAAAGTTGGACGCTTTATTCATGCAAAGATTGTTATGTTGTCTATATCCCTTTTGGGAGATAGTTTGTCTTGACCATTGGAGGTGGACTCCACGAATAGAAATATTGGCACATTGTCATAGGTGAAGATGTGTTCGATTGGGGCATAAAGTGAATTGATTTTAATAATTATGTCTTAGCAAATTGATTCACTTTAGACAATCCTTTGTGTTGTATCTTAATCCTGAGATGAATAGTAGGCTTGTTGTCTTGACTTGTGTCTTTTGATGTACCAAAGGGTGACACCCACATCTTAATAGTGGTATGCATGCCGGTACATTGGAGGCATGACTCTTGATGACGTAGACTTGTTATTCATAGATATGGAATCCATAGCTCCTCTTTTGGAGTAATGATATCCTCTTATATGCGTTATCCTGTAATTGGAAAACTAGAGCGCTCAACCATTTGGATACATAGGTGTAACCGAATGGTATACTGTCTTTGGATGGTAAGTTTTCTGATGGGGAGATAATGGAACGTCTGATAAAAATAATCGGGAAGGTAAGACAGAACTTGTTCGGCCTACCGATCAGGTGGTTCAGCCTACCGATCAACGAAGGATAAGATCACGCGTTTCCACATGAATCTTATCAGACATTGATTCAAATTTGATTCTAATCTGAGTTTTTAGACTTAATCTGATAAGGACTAACCCTAGGATCAACCTCTATAAATAGGGAGTAATTCTCACAAGTTACTAAGATCAATTGAGAGATTAAGAGTGATACTCTGCTAAGTGAGAATCTAAAATCTCCCTAAGAGGATTTGTTCACAAATCACGAACACTTGCTTTGGGTTCTCTCGATTCGTTGGAAGGAGAGTCACCCGTGGAAGAGCTGTACGTGTGAGCCCATACTCACTCCGGTCGTGGATAGAGAATAGCAAAGAAGACCAGTTGGTTGAGGCTCTTCTGGAACGTTATTTCTCTTCACAGATTGCGGAGGTTCTTCGGTACACAAAGGTTAGTAAGATCTGGTTAATTTATACATATAGCATGTCAAACTTGTGTTTTGGAAATTACTCTGATATAAACATTTTTAAAATTCTGCTGCGCACTCTTTTTCCAACACTGTATGATCCAGCATATATTAATAATCATTTCTTTGGCCATTAATTTATTAACAGAGCTCCTAAGGGAGGCTAATAATAAAATTAACATGAATGTATAACCATCATTTCAATATTTTATCTATGATTTATAATCACCAACTAGGGATGTGCAACGATAAATCATGTTAAAATACCTTATTCTCTTGAAGATCTAATCTGGTACATGATAGAAATTCCTTCCAAGGGGTCGGGACCACCATGTTCTTCCTATGGACTAACGATGGAGGTCTTAGGTCCTCTCTTCGAAAACCTTCTCCCACTCAATCTTTCGAAATCAAGGTTTTATTTCAAAAGCATGCATAAACAATTTTAAATTGAGTGGCACTCCCTATTCTATATGACCTATTATCAATATACATGGCAATTCATATTATAATACAGACAAGCTAAACAAATAAACAAAGCTACAAGCAAAATAATAATTAATAACCGTAATATTATGATTCCACCCTAGGGAAAGAAAATAAAGATTACAAGAGATTAATCGAAACATATCATCGATTTTTCATCCTTGAACCCTTAAGCTATATCCTTCTTCATGTAATTCCCATATGAATCGAATACTCTAAATTTCTGGTCATATCCAAATTTAATATTTCTTAGAATTGTTCCAAAAATAAAATTAAAACTGCATCAAAAACTACACCTTTTTAGGAAAAATTTTCAGTTCTCTACCAGCAAGCTGATCTAGGTGATCGGCCTGTCGGCCATGACCCATCAGCCTACCAATCTTCACATATCAACCTGTCGATACATGACAGATTGGCCTGCCGAACCAGAAGTTTGGCTTGCCACTAGAGCCACCTGATTTCTGCCTTGTGGACTACTTGCCAAACCTGTAGTCCGACTTCTGATCCTGTGACCATCAGCCTGCCGAACTGGAGGGTTCGGCATGCCGACTGAGCAGAGATCACTCTTTTCCATAAAATACAATTTTGATGTAATTTATCAATTTTATTTTTATCAATTCAAAAACATAAAATTAGAGACTTAAGAAATACCTGGGAACGCCATCATCCATCTTCTCTAAATGATTATTTAATTATAAAATTCTTACAAATTTAAAATTAAATAAAAATTCCTAGACAGAGATGATAGTCTGCCATCTAATTACATGAAAAACCTAGATACACATTCTAAGGAACCATAACTGGTAAAAATTAATTAATAAATAAATAATTAAATAATAATTTAATTAACTATAATTAATTAATAAACATTCATCATATAGTCCACGACAAGATAAAAATATGTAGAAATCTTAGAGTGCCAACTCTCTATAAAATTAAATTCAAGCAAAGGAGAGATAAATATTACATAATTTACACATATAGCATGATCACAAACTCGTAAATTTATGTAAATACCATGGCTTCCGTACCAATTGTTGGAAAAACAATATGCAACGAAATTTTAAAAATTTTATATCAAAGTATTTTCCAAAACATAAGTTTGACACGCTATATGTATAAATTAACTAGATCTTACTAACCTTGCACATGCCAAAAAGCAACCTCAATCAGTGAAGAGAAGTAATGTTCTAGAAGGGTCTCAACCAACTAGCCTTCTTTACTATTCTCTATCTACGATTGGAGTGAGTGTGAGCTCACACGTATAGCTCTTCCACCAGGCGACTCTCCTTCCAACCAATTGAGAGAACCCAAAGCTAGTGTTCGTGATTTGTGAACAAGAGCTCTCAGGGAGTTTTTAGTATCTCACTCGCAGAATTTCACTCTTAATCTCTCAATTGATCTAAATAATAAAGAGACTCACTCCCCTTTATATAGAGGTTGGGTCTAGGAGTTAGCCCTTATCAGATAAGACCTCAACATTTTCAATCAGAATCAAACCAGAATCGATATCTGATAAAATCCATGTCTAAAGCACGTGATAAAAATCCCACGGTTGGTAGGCCGAACTAGCAGATCGGCCAGCTGAACATGCCCCATCGGTAAGTTGAAGTTTAAGATCGGCCTACCAAACTTATGATTTTTTATCCCTGTGAATCTTTATCTTCCACCCGAGATTCTTGTGATAGAGCCTCAGTTTTAATTCAAATAACCTAATAGAAAAGTTATTTTATTAAAATAGTCATATCTAGATAATCTCTAGGAAAATAAATATTCCTGATAATTCTACAAGTTTATCTTAAATTAATTCAAAATCAATCCTGATATGAACCCCGTCGACTAATGCGACAAGACCTGACACCAAGTCTGGAATTCGAACCCTTAATCCCTTAAGACACACATTTGTTGAGCCTTGACCCTTAATCTAGTGAGACACGAACCAAGAACCACAGATAGGAAGACGCCACACCTAGAATTTCAAGAACACTTAAAACCCTAGATGATAAGTCAGTTTGTTGAACGCCACAAGATTAATCTTGATAAGTTCAAAGAGTCTTCTCAAGAAAATAAGAAGAACGCAAGAAAGCCTCACCAAATTCGTCAATAATATTCTGATTGATTAATTCTCAAAATAACAAAGTGTTTACAATTATATGGGAATGATTTTTTAGCCCAAAAGAATTCCTAAGCGAAGGTTGACTTAGAAAATCCCTTAATTGGTGCTTTCCCATGCGAAATTAAGCACTAGAATAACACAAAAGGAAAGTTGCTAATCTTATCCCTTAAAATACGCCTAACCTAATTTAGAAAAGGAAAAAATATCCAGGTTTGTTTTTATGCCTAACAAAACCGAATTTGACAACTAAAAATATGAAAATTACAATAGGAAAATAAATTGATGACGAGGCTCAAACTCGATGAGGACATCGTTAGCACAAGCAAGAACACGTGGGATGAGACATATTCAGATCCAATTCAAGTTCCCATTGGTTCGGTTACGAGAGCTCGTGCGAAGAAGTTCAAAGAAATGCTTATTGGGCTGATTCAAGCAACTTAGGCTCAAGCTATTGCATGGAGGCCCATTGAGGGAATTGCAAGTGACATCCAGACCAACAAATGCGTGATTCAAGCTCTAGAAGGGACCGAGTAATTTCCATTTCAGTTACTTTCCCGTTTTGAGGCGACAAGTGGCGAGAAGAATCAGCTATTTACCTTTTAATGTCTAGTTTCCTTTTTCTTTTACAAATATGCGTTTGTGTTATTTCTATTATTGTAAGGTTTTTAAGCCATTAAGGGAACTTACCTTATTTGCTTTAGATTAGATGTTTTGGTAATTGATTTGCCCGAAATTCCATGGGCAATTAGGAGCTAAAATTCGCATAGGGGAACCACTATATATTGTAATGAATTTCATTCAATGGAATATAAGTTTTAACACATAATTTGAGGTTTAATTCTCTTTGGTTCCTAAACGAACTATTCAAACTTATCAGAAAATTTCATGGCATTCACAGACTTATCAATCAGTCCATCCATAGCTGATTGTGGCATCCTCACATACCAAGACTTATCAATTAGTCCATCCATAGCTGATTGTGTCATCCTCACATACCAAGGTTCGTGCTTCTTGTTAGGCATCGAGTTACGGTTCCATTCAAAACCAGTTAGGAATTTGATCTTGGAAACCAATTTTGGTTAGGGTCGCGTCAGTTCTTGGCGGGGTTCGTATCATTTGGTAATCAGAGTAAGGTTCTAATCAGGTTTTGCTTATCTGTTCTCTTAGTTTATGTTTGTTTTAGTTACTCGTGAGTTTTGATTTCCATTATCAAAGTCGGTTAAAAAAAAAAGATCCGAAAAGAAAAGAAAGAAAAAAAAAGGGAAAAGAAGAAAAACAAGAGGATCCAAAAAAAAAAAAAAAATCTGAGCCTCATTAGTAATCTGGAAACCTTCCTTAAATTTTTTTTTTAGATTCTTGTTATTCATCATTTAAGGAACCCGAATTGAATTCCCTACATAGACCAAAAATTTTTGCTCAAATTTCGTTCCTTTTGGGTGTGATTTCTAAAAGCCTAAATTATCTATTCCTGTTATAGTCTTGTTTCTAATCTGAGCCTCCTTAGTAATCTATTTGTGAATTGTCAAGGAAATTTTGATATTGATTTGACTAGTTGTATAGGAACTAAGTGAGAATTAACGAGTGGAAAAAGGCAAAGAGGCGAGAGCATTAGAGTGGACAAAAGCCAAAAGTATTGAGTGTAAACACGAGGGAAATAGAGTGAACCATCTCACGAGCGAAACACGTAAGGGAGTGTGGTAAGGTCCTTTGCATTGTTTCTTATTTTGTTTTGCAAACAAAAAAAAAATGTCAAACAACAGCAAGAACACTATTGAGGTTACCTCGGGTGCAGCAGATCCAAAACTTCTTATGGAAGCGATGTAGGGGAGATGAGGCGATTGTTGAGGGGAGAGTTAGGACAACTTCATGAGAGGATAGACCGGATAGAAAACACACATGTGGAACAGCCACAACATGTTCCTCATGCGCGTAGGTGGGAAAGGGTTTCGGTTAGAGGAGAGGTTGATGACTACTATAGGATTGATGGGGAAGAGTTTGACGAAGGAGAAGATTCAACGGGTAGTCATCGAAGATTTGGACACGATAGAGGAGTTAGGAACTGGGACAATGATAGTTTGAGAGGCATAAAAATAACGATACCATCATTTCAAGGCAAATCCAATCCAGAAGCGTACCTAGAATAGGAGAAAAAATGGAGTTCATCTTTGACTACCAAAACTATTCCGAGGCAAAGAAGGTAAAACTGGTTGTAATTGAATTTTCTGATTATGCTATTACTTGGTGGGATCAGCTTGTTATAAACAGGAGACGAAATAGAGAGCGACCTATTGAGTCATGGGAAGAATTGAAGACCGTGATGAGGAAGCGATTTCTACCAACTTACTACTACAAGGAGTTGTACAACAAACTACAAAATCTTAAGCAAAGCAACCGAAGTGTGGAGGAGTACTATAAGGAGATGGAGGTTATGATGATCCGGGCCAATATCGAGGAGGATCGGGAGGCTACAATGGCAAGGTTTTTGGCGGGCTTGAACCGAGATTTTCACAATGCCGTTGAGTTACAACATTATGTGGAGTTAGAGGACATGGTGCACATGGCTATTAAAATTGAGAATCAACTTATGAGGAGGGGCAGTAACACACGTCCTAGCCAAAACCCGAGTACATCGGCTTGGAAAATGAACCAGTGGAAGAAGGATGAGAAGCAACCCAACACCAAGCCAAAGACCGAGCAAAAACAAGAGGTGGCCCAGCCATGGGAATCAAGGTAAATCTGATTCTTCCACTACCCGAAATCGTGATATTAAATGTTTTAAATGTCAAGGCAGGGGTCACATAGCAAGCCAATGACTGAACAAATGAGCTATGGTGATGTGGGACAATGGAGAGATTGAAACAGACGAGGATTCAGACATCGATTCTATGCCTTCATTAGAGGATGCCGACGATGAGGAGTGCGCTGTCCAAGGAGAATTGTTGGTCACAAGGAGAGCTTTAAGTGTGCAAGCCAAAGAAGAAGATCAAGAGGTGCAATGGGAAAACATCTTCCACACTAGGTGCCACGTCCAAAACAAGGTATGTAGTGTGATTATTGATGGTGGGAGTTGTACTAATGTTGCTAGCACAACCATGGTAGAGAAGTTAGGGCTGCCAACAATTAAGCATCCTCGACCATATAAATTGCAATGGTTAAATGATACTGGTGAGGTAAAGGTGCATAAGCAAGTGTTAGTTTCTTTTTGCATTGGAAGATATAAAGATGAAGTTTTGTGCGATGTGGTTTCGATGCAAGCTGGGCACTTGTTATTAGACAGACCATGGAAATTTGATCGATGAGTTAAACATGATGGTTTCACCAACAAGTACTCATTTGTTCACAATCAAAAAATGATCACTCTTGTTCCATTAACACCAAAACAGGTCTATGAAGACCAAGTGAGCTTACAGAGAGAAAGTGATAAAAAAAATGAAGAGCGGTGAAAAATCAAGAGTCGGAGTGCAGAGAGAGAGTTCGGCCAGTGAGAGAAAAAAGGAAGAGATGGCCGAGAAAAAGGAGAGCAAAGAGAGCAAGGAAGAGAAAATTGAGAGGGCTGAAAAGAATTCACAATCAGCCAATGAGAGAAAAGTAGAGTGAAAAACAAACTTCTATGCGAGAGGCAGTGAAATTAAAAGGGCCTTGTTTTCAAATCAGCCAATGATTGTACTTTTGTACAAAGAGGCACTTTTAAACAGTAATAAACTTGACCCTGCATTGCCTAGTTCTGTTGTTTCTCTGTTGTAGGAATTCGAAGATGTATTTCCAGATGAGGTGCCTGCTGGTTTGCCGCCAATGCGGGGAATAGAACATCAGATTGATTTTGTACCTGGCGCTTCCATTCCAAACCGATCGGCTTATAGAAGCAACCCCGAGGAGACAAAAGAGCTTCAAAGGCAGGTCAATGAGTTGATGAAAAAGGGGTACGTGAGAGAAAGTATGAGCCCATGCACCGTTCCAGTCTTACTCGTGCCTAAGAAGGATCGGACATGGAGGATGTGCGTAGATTGCAGAACCATTAACAATATCACGGTAAAGTATCACCATCCTATTCCTCATTTAGATGATATGTTGGATGAACTGCATGGTGCTTCTGTGTTCTCAAAAATTGATTTGAAAAGTGGATACCATTAAATACACATGAAAGAGGGTGATGAATGGAAAACTACCTTTAAGACAAAATATGGACTGTATGAGTGGTTAGCAATGCCATTTGGTTTAACTAATGCTCTAAGAACATTTATGCGTTTAATGAATCATGTATTACATGCATTTATTGGCAGGTTTGTTGTAGTGTATTTTGATGATATACTCATTTATAGCAAAGACATGAACCAACATGTAGTACATTTAAAATCTGTTTTGGATGTGCTTAGAAAGGAGAAGTTGTATGCTAACCTCAAGAAGTGTACCTTTTTCACAGATAAGCTTGTGTTTCTTGGTTTTGTTGTTAGTGCTCAAGGTATACAGGTTGATGAAGAAAAGGTGCGAGCCATCCAGGAGTGGCCGAGTCCAACTAGTGTGGGAAACGTATGAAGTTTTCATGGACTTGCTAGTTTCTACTGACAGTTTGTGAAAGCTTGTGAGACGTGGCAGCACTACCTATGGCCTAAAGAGTTTGTGATTCACACCAATCATGAGTCCCTGAAACACTTGAAGGGCCAACACAAGCTGAACAAGAGGCATGCTCGTTGGGTGGAATTCATAGAGACATTTCCGTATGTCATTCACTACAAGCAAGGTAAGGAAAACGTCGTTGCCATTGCACTTTCTCGCAGGTATGTCTTAATCTCAACTCTTAATGCTAACCTACTAGGTTTTGAACACATTAAAGAGTTATATGCTGATGACCATGACTTTAGTACTGAGTATCAAGCTTGTGAGAGATTTGCTAGTGGTAAGTACTTTAGGCATAAGGGATACTTGTTTCAGGAGAATAAATTATGTGTGCCTAATTGTTCATTAAGAGATTTGTTAGTGAGAGAATCCCATGGGGGAGGATTGATGGGACATTTTGGAGTAATGAAGACTTTGGTTATGTTGCAGGAACACTTCTATTGGCCACATATGAAATGAGATGTTGAGAGGCTTTGTGGTAGATGTGTAACTTGTAGGCAGGCTAAATCAAGAGTGCAGCCCCACGGTTTGTACACCCCTTTACCAATACCTAGTGAACCCTGGATTGATATTTCGATGGATTTTGTGTTTGGTTTGCCTAGGTCTAAACGGGGAAGAGACTCGATATTTATGGTCGTGGATAGGTTTTCCAAGATGGCCCATTTTATGCCATGCCACAAGACAGATGATGCTTCTAATGTTGCTGATTTGTTCTTTAGGGAAATTGTGAGACTTCATGGTATGCCTAGGACAATTGTTTCTGATAGGGACACCAAGTTTTTAAGCTACTTTTGGAAGACTTTGTGGGCTAAGTTAGGGACTAAGCTATTGTTTTCGACTACTTGTCACCCTCAAACCGATGGTCAAACAGAAGTTGTGAATAGAACCTTGTCTACTTTGTTGCGGGCTGTCATTAAAAAGAACATCAAAACATGGGAGGAGTGTTTACCACATGTTGAGTTTGCTTATAATCAATCTGTTCATTCTGCTACACAATTTTCACTGTTTGAAATTGTTTATGGTTTTAATCTTTTAACTCCTTTGGATTTAATGCCATTACCTTTGTCTGAGCATGTGAATTTAGATGGAAAAAGAAAAGCTGACCTTGTTAAGCAGATACACGAGAAGGCAAGACTTAACATCGAGCGAAGAACTAAACAATATGCTGAACAAGCCAACAAAGGGTGTCATAAGCTCGTCTTCGAGCCCGACGATTGGGTGTGGTTGCACTTACACAAGGAACAGTTTCCGGAACAAAGGAAATCCAAGCTGTTGCCTAGAGGGGACAGTCCTTTTCAAATTCTCAAAAGGATCAATGATAATGCGTACAAGCTAGATGATGGAGACTTAGGGAGCTCAAATGCATGGAAGGTGGTTGACCCAATACAAATTCCTGTTGGACCAGTCACAAGAGCCTGAGCTAAGAAATTCAAGGAAGCACTAAATGGGTTGATTCACGAAATCTGGAATCAAGAAAATTTGTGCAAGCCCATTGACCCAGGCCCACGTCAACCACAACGGTGCGTCAATTTGATCCAAGTTCTAGAAGAATCCGGATGAGTCAAGCCTGATTGAAATCAGCTCAAATTTTGCAAGATCAAGTCAATGGAAGACTTTCGAAAACCTTCCCATTTTGGCACACACGCGGCTAATCATTTATGCAAATTGTTGATGAGGATTAATTGCACTTTCCTTTTATTGTTGGGCGTGTAAATGGCTGAAAATCAGCCATTAAGACTTTCCTTTCTTTTGGTTTTTATTTTAGGCTTAGTAATTATGATTGAATTTGTCAACTTTTCTTTTTGGGCAACACTTTGTAATTTTGGCCTATAAATAGGCGTTCCCAAGGTTAATGGAGAATCAATGAATGTTTATTTATCTGAGAGAGAAAATTCTTTCTTTGGTTCTTTGACGAACTACACGAACTCATCGGATCAATCCGGGTGTTCAAACCTGACTTATCAATCAAGCTTTCATCCTTGATTGTGGCGTCTTCGATATACCAAGGTTCTTGCTTCGATATAAGCAACGGGTCTCGGTGACTTCCATCCAAATCTGAGTAGAAACAGTCTTGGTTCCTTCTTATTGATAATGGGTTTCGTCAGTATATTGGCGAGGTTCTTATCATTTGGTATCAGAGCCGAACCTCTACTGGTCGGTGGGCGCATGTACAAAGGTTCCCTGCCACTCGTGTGGGTTAACGATGGAGTTGACACAAGGACGTGCAGTCTAAAGGGGTCGGGAATGATGTGTCCCACATCGGTTAGAGAGGGTGGTCTTGGGTGTTATATATATGGGTTCACAATCCTCCCCTCACAAGCTAGCTTTTGGGGTGGAGTTAGGTGGGTTCATATCACTAGACTTGCCAGGTGAGTATGGTTTAAGTGCCACCTTTAATGTTTCTAATCCAAGTCCTTTTGATGCAGGCAACGGTTTGAGGACAAATCCCTCTCAAGATGAGGGGAATGATGAGGACATCGTTAGCACAAGCAAGAGCACGTGGGATGAGACATATTCAGATCCAATTCAAGTTTTCATTGGTCCAGTTACGAGAGCTCATGCGAAGAAGTTCAAAGAAATGCTTATTGGGCTGATTCAAGCAACTTGGGCTCAAGCTATTGCATGGAGGCCCATTGAGGGAATTGCAAGTGACATCCAGACCAACAAATGCGTGATTCAAGCTCTAGAAGGGACCGAGTCATTTCCATTTTAGTTACTTTCCCGTTTTGAGGCGATAAGTGGCGAGAAGAATCAGCTATTTACCTTTTAATGTCTAGTTTCCTTTTTCTTTTACAAATATGTGTTTGTGTTATTTCTATTATTGTAAGGTTTTTAAGCCATTAAGGAAACTTACCTTATTTGCTTTAGATTAGATGTTTTGGTAATTGATTTGCCCGAAATTCCATGGGCAATTAGGAGCTGAAATTCTTATAGGGGAACCACTATATATTGTAATGAATTTCATTCAATGGAATATAAGTTTTAACACACAATTTGAGGTTTAATTCTCTTTGGTTCATAAACAAACTATTCGAACTTATCGAAAAATTATGTGGTGTTCATAGACTTATCAATCAGTCCATCCATAGCTGATTGTGGCGTCCTCACATACCAAGACTTATCAATCAGTCCATCCATAGCTGATTGTGGCGTCCTCACATACCAAGGTTTGTGCTTCTTGTTAGGCATCGGGTCGCGGTTCCATTCAAAACTGATTAGGAATTTGATCTTGGAAACCAATTTTAGTTAGGGTTGCATCAGTTCTTGGCGGGGTTCGTATCAAAATTTGATGACATGGCACCCATGTGTCGATCCAAAATAGGAAGGTTTCTCGAAATTACAATCTGCCCCACAATTTACTGAAATCGTGCACATCATCAATGTGAATCTTCTAGAACCTTAATCATCGTGAGTAGGCTCTCTTGAGATTGACTTGGGCCTATGCCGGGGCTCCAATTATGTGGCACGTCACAAATTTGTTGAATGAGCCAATTCAATGCCTTCTTGAAACGCTTGGCCTTAGACCTCGTGATTGGACCACTTGAATGGATTAAGGGATCATGAATATGGCTCCTAACTTGTGTAGCTCCATTGCTTGCATCAAATCCAACCGATAAACAGACATGAATTACCCGTTCCTGATAATTCAACAAGTTTATCTTGAATTAATTTTATCACAAAATTAATTCAACCGATAAACAAACATGAATTATTTGATTTTACCAAATTTCAGCCAATCTGATAAATCTGACATAAGTCACCAATTATTGAAAAAACACGCCGTATTGTTATAGGATTTTTATGAGCTAGCAAAGGGGACCAAATGGACCTATATAATTCAAGCGCTTAATAATTATGAAACCCAATATTTTTCAAATATACATTTCATAATTATCAACTCCAATGCCACTCCACTAAAAGCTTGGAGCTACACTCAAGAGCTACATAGAATTACGAATCCCGTATAGCTAAGTTTCCATAACATATTATAATGTATCGTATCACTATAGGATTATTCATAATCAGCTTAAGGACAAGTTTTGTCTTACCTTCGCGATTGTTTTTTATCTTATGTTCTATTATCTCACCATCGAAAAACTTACTATCCAAAGACAGTATACCATTCGGTTACACCTATATATGCAAATGGTTAAGCGCTCCAGTTTTTCAATTACAGGATAACGCATATAAGAGGATATCACTACTCCTAAAGAGGAGCTATTGCTTCTATATCTATGAATAACAGGTCTACGCTATCAAGAATCATGCCTCCAACGTACCGGTATGCGTACCATTATTAAAATATGGGTGTCACCCTTTAGTACATCAAAAGATATAAGTCAAGACAACGAGCCTCCTATTCATCTCAGGATTAAGATACAAGACAAATGATTGTCTAAAGTGAATCGATTTACGGAGACAGAATTATTAATCTAAATCAATTCACTTTATGTCCCGATCCAATACATCGTCACTTATGACAATGTGCTAATGTTTCTATTCGTGGAGTCCACCTCCGATGGCCAAGACAAACCATCTCCCATTATGGATATAGACAACATAATAATCTTAGTATAAATAAAGAGCTCAACTTTATGCCCTCGATTGTGGATCATATGTTTTAGACCATCACCTTAAGAATCGTGTCTTCCGCATAATCTGTCCATCATATGCTTAATTCTTAATGGTTTAGACTGACAGTCTCGACCTATTGTTTACTTAACATACATTCAACAAATATGAACGTAAGAAGGGCAAGATTTGGTATATAAACAATAAATGAATTCTTTATTGATAAAATGTCCCAAAAACATATTACATTTTTATTCTTTAGGGCATACATGTCTAACATTGTCATTATCTGCATACCATAACAAAGAAAGCTTATGCCTAGCAAGCAAAATTAATATGTAACATGAATGATATGCCATAAATGATCCCATAAAACATAATGTGCGCACGATTTTACTTTAGGGCTTCCTATTATAGGTAGGTTTCCTTTTGTCAATTCCTTTGGACCATAAATGCCATCATGTGGCTTCCCACACCACAAGTTCCTATCGAGACAATCTCCATTGAGACAACAGTAAGGTCCATAGGTCTCCATCGAGACAACATATTAAAACCATATGCCTCCATTGAGACTAACTTAGTTAAATATATGATTCCGTCACAAGTAACCCATAGAACCTCATAAAACTTCTGTCTATATGCTTCAACTTTTAAATAATATTTTGGGTACAATTTCTTTAACATATAATGCATGCTTACATAATGCTCAAAATCAAAACATGCTTATGTTGCTTATGCTCCATAAATCATAACCATACATACAAACATGTACAACATTTATGTTGATGCTGGTGAAATTCTACTTACCTCGTATTACGGAGTAATGTAAAAATTATTGTCAAGGTTTTCCTCTTCAGATCCGATGTCCATGCTTGCTAAAAATAGGTGTTTATATTTTTTGTTAATAAACCAATAAACATATAATAGTTGCTTAAGTGTTAAGGAGCTCATTTCAAGTTTAAAATCAACCTTAAACAAAGAAAGACTATGTCCCCACAAACATGTCCTTTCTAACCTTATAGTTGCAACCATATTATAAAAGATGAAAATGGGGAAAACTAGAACTAAACATTCTACAATTGAATCCCTTAACATATCCATATCTTTCTTCATAAAAATAAAGAACTTACCATATAAAAGTATCTCCAAGAATAGCAATTTTAGTAAAACTCATAAATTCATATAATGTTGGGGCTGTAATACGAAACTTAAACCCAAAAGTCCCTTAAGGAATCCAAAAATATGAACATTTGTAACATGACAAAACTACTTAGTTTTAAAGGCAAAAGTGGGCTTCTAGTTTCTAAATGGTTGAAATTTTTTTAAAAAAATTTGGGCAACATTTCCTCTTTAATTTTTAACACTCCCCAAAGCTTAAAATTTATCAAAACAACCTACAAACAAAACGAAGAGTCTAGAGTATCCATAAGATCACAATCAAACCCTAAATTCTCTAAAGTTGCACAATTCTAAAACTTTTCAATTCAACAATCTAATCCCTTTTATTAGATCATTCTCTATGATTCCTAACCTTGAATAGCATTAAAATTATGCTCATATCATGTCACAAATTCTGTTTATGCAACCAAAGAAAAAAACTAAAAAATAGTTCACAAATTCTCATCTTAGTGAAGCAACTTGAAATCTTCACTTCCAAGTTAACTTTTCCTACTTCAAAAGGATGAAACCAAGGATTATGGTCTTTCTAAGCATCCAAAATAAACCCTAGAATTGGCCAAAAGAATCAGATTGTAGGTTTATTTCATGTCTTGAAAGATTGAAATTCAAATCCACAAAATCAAGCTTACCTCGACTAGTTTCAGTTTTTTCCTCTCTTATCACTACTCAAACCATGACCAAGGCTCTTGGAGATGGCTTATCTTCTTGAACCCTTGCTGAAATTGGGGTTTACTTTTGTGGATGGTTGAATTTGAGGGGAGATGTGCTGAAATGAGCTCAACTACTTGCCTAATTCCTTTTAAAGCAGCACACACACACCTCACCTTACTTAACTCTTAAGTAATCTTTTATTTGCTTGATTAGTGTCCCTCTTTTGTAGCTTACACATCAACCATTTGAGTATAAAACACTCACACATAATCCTAAATAAAAACAAAGTCATAGCCACCCATTTGATTTACTAACTTAGGTATACATGCTCATACCAAAATTTTGGTACATCAAAAATACTAGTTTCTAAACTTTGTTATTTTTTCCATCAAAACTAAACCAAATTTCTAAATCTCTTTCAAATACACTCATACATTAGAGAACATGATTCTTTACTTAGTTCCCAACTTTTTAAAACCCTAATTGAGTATGTAAACTTGAATACCGAAAAGGTCACTTATTTAGGGTTTCAAGGTAAACTTACCACTAAAATACATGTCATTCTCTTATAAGAGACCTTGTATCATTCTTAATAACATTCTACAAGATTTCTTACTTGTCATAAAGTCTCCTTTAACACTTATTCCGAACACATACATAACATCACTTCACATAAATTGGCATTTTTATCATAAATAGTCTTAAAACCATAATTGAACTCCTAATTTCAGCTCATCCATTATAATTGTATATCAAACACTGTTAGAATTCACTTCTCCACTTTTTCCTAAACTGGATCCATCTTTAGGAAATCCCAGGTCATTTAGCTATGTATTCAAATGAAATTCTATGAAACATACTCTTAAAAATGATATACACTATTAATATAATCAAATGCATCTCAAATGATTATAAAACATTATATAATGCAATTAATGTCATGAAATCATGCAACGCATTGGCCAACAAGTATGTGAGAACATCAGACATCATAACTCTCCCCTCCTTATGAAATTTTGTCCCTGAAATTTACTTACCAAAGAAATGTGGATATTTTGATCTCATGTCATCCTCCAGTTCCCATGTAGCTTCTTCAACCGAATGGGTCTTCCATAATACCTTAACTAATGGAACTCTTTGTTTCTGAGTGTTTTCTTTGTCCTATCCAGAATTTTCACTAGTTGTTCTTCATAAGTCAAATCTTCTTCTAGCTCAACATCTTCTTGTTTTAGCACATGTGAAGGATTGGAAACATACTTTCTTAGCATTAATACATGAAAAACATTATGTACTCCCTCTAATGATGGTGGCAAGGCTAACCGATAAGCCACTTTTCCAACTTTCTCCACAATGTCATAAGGACCAATGTATCTTGGACTCAATTTTCCCTTTTTACCAAATCTCATCACTTCTTATATCGGTGTAATTTTTACAAAAAATTTATCTCCCACTTCAAACTCAACACTCCTTCTTTTAGAATCTGCATAGCTCTTTTGCCTGCTTTGAGCTATTAAAATTCTCTTACGAACCTTCTAAATTGCCTCTTCATTTTTCAATAAAATATCAAGTCCAAGATATTTTCTTTCTCCCATTTCGTCCCAATGCACAGGAGTTCTGCATTTACGACCGTACAAGGCTTCATACATTGCCATACCAATGGTTGCTTGATAAATGTGGTTATAACAAAACTCTACCAAAGGTAGGTATTCCTTCCAAGATTTCTAGAAATCAAGGACATATGCTCTCCACATATCCATTAATACTTGGATAGTTCTTTCAGACTAACTATCTATCTGTGGACGAAATGCTATACTAAAAGTCAATTTATTCCCCATAGCCTTATGAACACTCTTCTAGAATATGGAGGTAAATTGAGGACCTCTGTCAAATATGATACTCACAAGTACTCCATGTAACCTCACAATTTCCTTCATATACAACTGTGCATATTTACCTATAGAGTAAGTTGTATGGACTAGAAGAAAATGAGTTGTTTTTGTCAATCTATTAATAATTACCCAAATTGAGTCACATCCTTCCGTTGTCCTCGGCAACCCAATTACAAAATCCCTTAAAATATCTTCCCATTTCCATTGTGGAATCTCCAATGGCTGTAAAGTGCTAGCTAGTTTTGGATGTTTAGCCTTCACCTGCTGACAAGTGAGGCACTCTCTTACAAATTCTACAATATCTTTCTTCATTCCCAGCCACCAATAATAAGCTTTTAGATCCTTATACATCTTACTTTTACCAGGATGCACTAAATAGGGAGTATTATGGGCTTCATTCATTATCTCCTTTAAAAGATCTTCATTCCTTGGAACACAAAGTCTAGTCCCATGCCTAATTATTCCATCATTTGAAATCTGAAAATCTTGTCCCCTTCCAAACTTAATTGCCTTTCTCAAATTCAATTCTGTTTAATCTTTTCCAACATGGGTTTCAATGTTATTGCAGACAATCTTTCAATCAATCCATACGATATTATCTCTATCTCCAGTCTCAAAATATCATCTCCAATTGGTCTTTGAATCACAATCATCGTTAAAATACTTTCTGAGGATTTTCTGCTTAAAGCATCTACTACTACATTAGCCTTTCTTGGATGGTAATTTATGATACAATCATAGTCCTTAATCAGCTCCAACCATCTTCTTTGTCTTATATTTAACTTTTTTTTTTTGTGAAAAGGTATTTAAGGCTCCTATGATCAGTATAAATCTCACATCTTTCACCATACAAATAATGCCTCCATATCTTCAATGCAAACACTACAGCTGCTAACTCCAAATCATGAGTGGGATAATTCTTTTCGTAATCTTTTAGTTGACGAGAAGCATAAAAAACAACTTTTCCATCTTGCATTAAAACACATCCCAACCCAGTTCTAAAAGCATCACTGTATACCACAAATCCTTTACCGTTTGAAGGAATGGGGAGAAATGGAGCAGTTACCAATCTCTTTTTTAACTCTTGAAAACTTCTTTCACAAGTATCCGACCACAAATACTACATATTCTTCCTTGTCAATTGTGTAAGTAGAGCAGCAATCTTTGAAAATCCTTCAAAAAATCTCTAATAATAACCTACTAAGCCAAGAAAACTACAAACCTTCGAAGCATTGTTTGGTCTCGGCCGATTAGTCACTGCTTCAATCTTGTTGGGATGTACAAAAATTCCATCTTTTGAGACTACATGCCCCAAAAATACCACTTTCTCAACCTAAAACTCGCAATTTTTGAACATGGCATATAGCTGTTTCTCCTTTAAAATATTCAAAATTATTCTTAAGTGCTTAGCATGCTCCTCCATCAAGCAAGATTAGATAAAAATATCATCAATAAAAACGATAACAAAATTGTCTAAGTAATCCTTCAAAACTTTATTCATCAAGTCCATAAAGACAGCTAGAGCATTTGTTAACCCAAATGGCATGACCAAAAATTCATAGTGCCCATATCTAGTTCTAAAAGCAGTCCTTGGTACATCTTCTTCCTTAATTCTTAACTGATGGTACCCCGACCAAAGATCAATCTTAGAAAACACTATTGCACCTTGTAAATACTCAAACAGATCATCTATCCTTGGCAAGGGGTACTTATTCTTCATAGTAACCTTATTCAGCTCACAATAATCAATACATAATCTCATTGATCCATCCTTCTTCTTTACAAACAACACTGGTGCACCCCATGGGGAAAAACCTGGACGAATAAATCCCTTGCCTTGCAACTCTTGTAATTGCACTTTTAACTCTTTCAATTCAACAGGTGCCATCCTATAAGGTGTGTTTAAAATAGGAGCTGTACCAGGCATAACTCAATTTCAAACTCAAGTTCTCCTCTTGGAGGCAATCCAGGTAAATCAGCAGGAAAAACTTCTAAGAATTCACTCACCACTAGAACATCTTCAACTCTTAGTTTCTGTTCTACTAGAGTATCAACCACATTAGCCAAGTGTCTAGTACATTTGCTATTTAACAATCTCCATGCCTTCAAAGCTGATATAATAGGAGTCCTCAACCCACTAGTCTTACCCATAAAAGAAAATTCTCTCTCCTCTGGAGGTCTAAATATCACCACTTTCTTCCCATAGTCAATAAATGCATTTTACTTTGTCAACCAATCTATACTAAAAATAACTTCATAATCCAACATATTCAATACCACCAAGTCAACAAACAATTCTCTTCCATCAATTTTCACTGGACATGCTTGCAACATCTCATTTGACTGCAAAATATCTCTAGAGGACAAGGTTACACAATATGGAATTCTAAGAAAGTCCATTGGTTTACCTAGTTTTCTCACATACCCCACTGATACAAATGAGTGAGTGGCTCCTGAATCTATCAATGCATGTGCAATAATTCCATGAATAAGTATCTCACCTATAACAACTATTGGGCGAGCTGCTACCTCAGCCTGTGTGAGTGCATAAACCTTAGCATGAACCTTCTTTTGCTAATCACTAGTAGACATAGGACTGTCTCTAGAAAAATGTCCTTATTTACCACATACGAAACAAGCTCCTTGCCTACACTCTCCAGGATGAAATTTACCGCACTTAGGACATGCAATTCTTTAGGTAGTCAAAATTGGCGCAATTTATGGCCTCTGATCAATACCCTTTTGTTTCTTTCCTTGCTCTTGCTGCCCTTGATTCCAATTACCTTGCCTCTTTTGATCTCCTTGTGCCCATGGTCGTGGTTGACCTCTGCCCTGATCTCCTTGAGAGCCATATTGAAAATTTCTACTTTGATTAGTCTGAAATCTTTCTTGTTTCTCTCTCTGTTCCATCCGTATATCTTGTAATTTCTTTTCTGCACTATCCACCTTCAATGCCTTACTAACCACTTTAGAAAAAGTTGCTCCCTCTAAATCAGCTACTTCAAGGTCTTTATAAATTGTTGGATTTAATCCATTCATGAAAAGCTCAATCTTTAGATTCTCATTATTAGCAAGGTGAGGGACATAACAGGACAACTCATCCAACCTCCTAAGATACTCCACAACTGTTGAAGTACCCTATTTTAGATGAGCAAATTCCCTTTTCTTGCCATATCTAGTGCCAAAAGTTATAAACTTATACTCAAATAACTACTTAAACTATTCCCAATTCATAGCAGCAATGCTGTACATTGCTGCTATATTATCCAACCAATATCTAGCATCCTCCCTCAACCTAACAACAGCATAATACACCTTCTAAGAATTGGGAACTCTAGCACAATCAAATAACTGCTCCATGGTATGTATCCAATTCTTGGCAATTTTAGGGTCCATACCCCCCCTCAAATACTTGTGGTTTATACTTCAAGAATCTTTCACTAACAACATCTAAAACTTCATTTCTAGCTAGTGGTGGTGGTGGTGGAGGTCGAGGTCGAGGTCGAGGAGATCTCTCAACTTGTTGTTCCAAAAATCTCTCCATCGAATCAGTAAGTTTGATACGAACCCCGCCAAGAACTGACGTGACCCTAACCAAAATTGGTTTCCAAGATCAAAATTCCTAACCGGTTTTGAACGAAACCACGACCCGATCCCTAACAAGAAGCACAAACCTTGGTATGTGAGGACGCCACAATCAGCTATGGATGGACTGATTGATAAGTCTATGAACGCCACAGAATTTTTTGATAAGTTTGAATAGTTCGTTTAGGAACCGAAGAGAATTAAACCTCAAATTGTGTGTTAAAACTTATCCTCCATTGAATGAAATTCGTTACATTATATAGTGGTTCCCCTATGCGAATTTCAGCTCCTAATTGCCCATGGAATTTTGGGCAAATCAATTACCAAAACGTCTAATCTAAAGCAAATAAGGAAAGTTCCCTTAATAGCTTAAAAGCCTTACAATAATAGAAATAAAACAAACGCAAAAAGGAAACTAGACATTAAAGGTAAATAGCTGATTCTTCTCGCCACGTGTCGCCTCAAAACGGGAAAGTAACTGAAAAGGAAATTACTCGATCCCTTCTAGAGCTTGAATCACGCATTTGTTGGTCTGGATGTCACATGCAATTCCCTCAATGGGCCTCCATGCTATAGCTTGAGCCCAAGTTGCTTGAATCATCCCAATAAGAGTTTCTTTGAACTTCTTCGCACGAGCTTTTGTAACCGGACCAATGGGAACTTGAATTGGATCTATATATGTCTCATCCCACGTGCTCTTACTTGTGCTAATGATGTCCTCATCAAAGTCTATCAAGATGGATATCGCTATCATCTCGCTCTCTAGAAGTACTTCTTTCTATAGTAGTACCATATTGATGTCGCATCCGAACCATAATTTCCTACAATACAATTCGTTCTTTTCCGCACATATAATTGTCATAGTGACCAACACAAGCATAATTAGGTACAAAAAGTGCATCACATAATAATGCATTTTAGAAACATTGTGGAGACTTAAACTTACTAGTTAGCTGCACATCTTCACTCTATGGCTTTTTGTATACAGACAGTCTATAAAAAAGACTTTGCTCTGATACCACAACTATAACACCCATTTAATCCAAGTTTAAAATACATAACATACTAATATTAAATGTATTACTCTTAATTATTTAAATGATAAAATTTAGCATATAAGGTTAACTAAAAATATGAGAAAATTTGAACATTTGAAAAACTTTATATAATTAGAGTATAACTTTAGTTTACAAACTTAAACTGGCTAATGTTATATACACAATATAATATATATCTCAAAATGAAATTATCCGTATCATAATTATAGCCTCTAAAGGCATTCAAAAGGAAGCAGTAGTGTAAGTCCCAAAATAGGTCAACTTTGTCCATATACACAAGTCCACAAGTTTAGAGGAGAGTGCCAGCCAGCTGCCTAGTATCGTACTACTAATGCTGAGAATTGTCATTATCTACATCATTAAAAATAAGTGAACTTATACCCAGTAAGTAAAATTAATATGCAACATGAATGACTATGACATAAATGATCCCATATAAGTCAGGCTTTTCTTTTCTTTGAAAACTTACATTGTACCCGATTTGCATAAAACATAACGTGTGCATGATTTTACTTTAGGGCTTCCTATTTTAGTTAGGTTTCCTTCCATTAATTCCTTTGGACCATAAATGCCGTCATGTGGCTTCCCACACCATAAGTCCTCATCGAGACAATCTCCATCAAGATAACAATAAGGTCTAAAGGTCTCCATTGAGACAACATATCAAAATTGTATGCCTCCATTGAGACAATTAGTGGAGCAGCCTCCATCGAGACTAACTTAGTTAAATATACAATCCCATCACAAGTAGACCATAAAACCTCATAAAACTTTTTCCTATATGATTCAACTTTTAAATAACATTTTAGGTACAATGTCTTTAGCATATAATACATGCTTACATAATGCTCAAAATCAAAATATGCTTATGTTACTTATGCTCCATAAATCATAACCATACATACAAAAATGCACAACATTTATGGTTATGCAGTTGATATTCTACTTACCTCATGTTATGGAGTAATGTAAAAATTATTGTCAAGGTTTTTCTCTTCAGATCCGATGTCCTATCGAAAATAGGTGTTTATATTTTGTTAATAAACCAATAAACATATGCTAGCTACTTACGTGCTAAGGAGCTCATTTCAAAATCAATCTTAAACAAAGAAAGACTATGTCCCCACAAACATGTTCATTCTAACCTTACAGTTGTAACCATATTAAATAAGATGAAAAGTGCGGAAAACTAGAACTAAACATTCTACATTTGAATTCCTTAACACATTAATGTATTTCCTAATAAAAGTAAAGGACTTAGCATACAAAAATATCTCCAAGAATAACAATTTTATTAAAACTCATAAATTCGTATAATGTGGGGGCTGTAATATAAAACTTAATCCCAAAAGTCCTTTAAAGAATCCAAAAATATGAACGTTTGTAACATGACAAAACTAGTTAGTTTTAAAGTCAAAAGTGGGCTTCTAGTTTCTAAATGATTGAAAAAAATTTCTAACAATTTGGGCAGCATTTTACCTTAATTTTCAACACTCCCCAAAGCTTAAAATTTATCAAAACAACTTGCAAAAAAAATCAAGAGTCAAGGGTATCCATAAGATAACAATCAAACCCCAAATTCTATAAAGTTATACAATTTAGAAACTTTTCAATCCAACAATCAAATCCCTTTTGTTAGATCATTCTTCTATGATTACTAGCCATGAATAGAATTAAAATTATGCTTATATCATGTCCCAAATTCTATTTATGCAACCAAAGAATGAAACTAACAAATAGTTCACAAATTCTCACCTTAGTGAAGCAATTTGAACTCTTCATTTCCAATTTCACTTGTCCCACTTCAAAAGGATGAAACCAAGGCTTATGGTCTTTTTAAGAATCCAAAATAAACCCTTGACTAGTTTCTGTTTTTCCTCTCTTATCATTATTCAAACCTTGACCAAGACACTTAGAGATGGCTTGTCTACTTGAATCCTAGCTGAAAATGGAGTTTCCTTTTGTGGATGGTCAAATTTGAGAGGAGATGAGCTGAAATGAGCTCACCTACTTGCCTAATTCCTTTTAAAGTAGCGCACACACACCTCACCTTACTTAACTCTTAAGTACTCTCTTATTTGCTTGATTAGTGTCCCTCTTTTGTAGCTTACACATTAGCCATTTGGTGTATAAAACAGTCACAAATAATCCTAAATAAAAACAAAGTCATACCCACCCATTTGACTTACTAACTTAGGTGTACTCGCTCATACCAAAATTTCGGTACACTGAATACTAGTTTCTAAACTTTGATATTTCTTCCACCATAACAAAACCAAAATTTCTAAATCTCTTTCAAATACACTCATACATTGGAGAACATGATTCTTTGCTCAGTTCCCAACTTGTTGAAACCCTAATTGGATCTATAAACTTGAATAATGAAAAGGTCACTTATTTAGGGTTTCAAGGTAAACTTGCTACTAAAATACCTATCATCCTCTTATAAGAGACCTTGTACCATCCTTAATAACATTCTACGAGATTTCTTACTCATCATAAAATCTTTTTTAACCATTATTCCAAACACATACATAACATCACTCACATAAAATGGCATTTTTAGCATAATAAGTCTTAAACCATCAGTGAACTTCTAATTTCAACTCATCCGTTATAATTGTATATCAAACACCATTAGAATTCACTTCTCCACTTTTTCTTAAACTAGATTCGTCTTTAGGAAATCCCAAGTCATTTTGCTATGCATTCAAATGAAATTCTATGAAACGTATGTTTGAAAATGACATACACTATTAATATAATCAATGCATCTCAAATGATTATGAAACATTATATAATGCAAGTAATGTCATGAAATCACGCAATGCATTAGCTAACAAGTATGTGAGAACACTGGGCATCACAAAAAAACTATAAAAAATAATTAAAAGCCTGATTTCTACCGCTGGGTGGTTGACTGCCCTACATTGGGGCCGATTGACGGGCTCTGCTCATCAAAGCAATTTCTTTATCGTGCTTGGTCAACCGCGCTACCAAGGGATCAGTTGGCTAGTTTTTCGTAAAACTGACCCAAGTGTAAGCTTTTCTCAATTATTTTGTAGTTGCTAATTTTAATAACAATTTTAAAAAATTCTTGAAAAATATCCTTTATGCAGAAAATAAATAAGCCCATAATCATTGCTATCTTCCATATCCATCTTCAATATTTTAATAGAAAAATTTACAACCAAAACCTATATGTTTTCCATCTTACAAAATTTCTAGAAAAATATAATAACAAATCCTAGACAGTGATGATAGACCGCCACCTAATTACATGAAAAAAACTAAATACACATTCTAACCTCTAATGAACCATAATCAATATAAATTAATTAATTAAAACATAAATTTAATTAACAATAATTAGTTAATAAACATTTTTCATATAATTTCATGACAACATATTAATATATAGAAACCCTAACGTACCAACTACCTAACAAATTCAATTCAAGGATAGGAAAGATTAAGATTATGTAATTTATATCCGTAAAATCATGGGTTTGATACCAATTATAGGAAAACGAGTACACACTAGAATTTTAAAAATTTTAAAATTAAAACCTTTTTTTTCACAAACGAGTTAGATATGCTATATATAATAAATTAATAATAGATCTTTCATACCTTACAAAATCAGAACTGCACCTCTGACAAAAAAGGTTTGATAAAACTGCTACAGAGAATTGCATTTGGAAAAGCGTCAAGCAATTAGCCTTCTTCATTATTCTCCTTTCCACAATCGAAGTGCAAGTGGGACATGATACTCGATTCTCCTCTTAGTAACTTCTCCCCACAATCACAAGAGATAATGTGAATTATTGTTCAAGACATTAAATAATAATTCTTTAGAGTAATAGAATTTCTCTTTCTAGGAATCTCTCTCTAAACCTCTAAAGTGACCACAATTAATGATGAAAAAAACCATAGGAACATGTTTCCTATTCATAGTAGTCGGATGGGGACTCATTCTTATCAGAATAGGCTTCAAAATTTGAGTTTGAATCAAATCTTGTCATTAAAACATGTGAGCTATGGATTGCTAACTTGGCGGAGGCAGTCAACTGCCTATGATGTTTAGCAGTTGACCGCTAGGTCATAGTGACACTTGCCTCGAGATTTCTAGCTTCTAAGAGTTATCCAATTAACTCGTTACGACCGAATAGATAAATACTACTTTATTTAACTTGGGTATTTTTCAAAGAGCCTTAGTGTTCATTCGAATAACACAATGCAGAAGTTATCTGATTGAAACAATTATATACAGATAATCCCCTTCAAATAAAATATTTTCAAATGATTCAATATGTTTATTTTGAATTAATTAATAAAATTAATGCAACCAATAAACTAAACATGAATTCTTAAATCCAATCTACTGAACTTAAGCCAATCAAAGAATTAACATAAATTACCAATTTGTCAGGAAAAACATACAGTATCATTACAAGAAAACATGTGAGCTAACAAAGGAGACTCGATAGACGTATATAGATAATTATAAAATGACATGTGTAGGACATACTTATTACATAATTATCAACTCTAAAGCTATTCCACCACAAACTTAGAGCTATACTCTCAAAATATATGTAAATTACGAAACTCTAATAAGTTATTTATCCATGACATATCATAATGTGCAACATTTTCATAGGATATTCATGATCGGCTTAAGGATAAATTCTGTTTTACCTTTCCAATTATATTTAACTTATGTTCCATTATCTCACTATTGAAATATTTACTATTCATAACCAATACAAATAATATACCATTCTGTTGCACAAATGTACCCAAATAGTTGAGCACTCTAATTTTTCAATTATAGGATACTGCCTATAAGATAACATTATTAACACTACAAAAGAGCTGTGGATTCCATATTTAGAATAATAAGTCTATGCCATTTAAGAGTCATGTCACCAATGTATTAGCATACATACCTTCATTTAATTCCTGGTGTCACTCTTGAGTATATCAAAAGACATATGTAATACCCCTCAAGCTAACTAATAGGCTCGTGGAAAGCCTGTTTAATTAGGTTCAAGAGTATTAACCTTTCATTTACATTATAAATATTATGGTTTACTTAAAATATTCATTTCATTATAGAAGAGTTTTGAAACTGTTATTTCACTCATTTCCTTATTTATAACATATGCAGTATTTGAAAATGAGATGTGCAATAGACTATCACATCCAAAGTTAGTAATATATCTGTTTATAAAACAATAACAGAGCTACTAAGTTTGACAAAATAGAGTTCCAAGATAAGCTTTAAAAGCTTATCTAAAATGTGGCACATGAACAAATCTCTGACTGGCAGCTCTAGATGCTCAGTCAATTCCTAACCTTGTACATCCTCACTAGCATCATAAGAACAATAATGAGTTAAAAGCTTAGTAAGCAGAAACTAATGCATGAACATGAAAAATGAATAAGAATGCAATCAGATATTTACTTTTATCTATTTTCTTTCCACAATTCTTACTTCTTTTGGGTACCCTTGGAGTATGGTACTTAATTAGTTGTGATAGGCCATGGTTTTACCTGTTCATCATTTTGGTCAATGTAATAATAATAACACATAGTTACCATCTTGGTCTTTAGACCTCAGGTATTTGCCGTATTCAATCTCAGTCTTTATAGCTTTTCTTATCTTAGTTTTTCAACCTCAAAGTATTCACCAATATTTGTTGGGTTTGCTAGTCCCACCCACATACAGTGCCTATCCAACCACCAATTAAGTACCAAACCCCTATTTTAGTAAAAAAATTCATTCCTTTTTTAGATCATATCACATGTTCTAGAGTAAATGCCATGAATTATGAATGCTTTTCAACATTCTATACCATTCTGCACCTTAACACATAACATGACACAGTTCTTATGATGCAGTAAATAATATTTTTTATTTACCTTGAGTCCAATTTGCATTGAGTGAAAAGATCAGTCCTCTTAGAAGATAAGATGTGCTAAAAGGCCTAAAATCAAAAAACCATATACTATTTAATCGTTCAATAAACAAATTAATTGGATCATGTTATAAACAAATTATTTGGATCATGTTATAAGTTCATATTACAATGGTTTTGCATTAATTCAAATGCAAAATGGGCAGAGCATCAAAATGTCACAATGCACACTTTTGGCCAAGGAACATGCTATATTACTAAAATTATGATTAAACATGGAGATCAAATGTTCAATCTTCTCAGCAAGCATTCATTTCAGCTCATTCCTATTATAAATTATATTATGTCAAACACAATGCTTCTAGTTTATTTGACCAATATGCTAATTGAATTTTAATGCTTGGGAGAGATTGACTCATTTATCGTCACTTAGGAACCATAGACTTTGTTGTTATTGAGACCCAGGAGGGCCGAGATTGATGGAGACTTAGGGAGCTCAAATGCATGGAAGGTGGTTGACCCAATACAAATTCTTGTTGGACTAATCACAAGAGCCCGAGCTAAGAAATTCAAGGAAGCACTAAATGGGCTGATTCACGAAATCTGGAATCAAGAAAATTTGTGCAAGCCCATTGACCCAGGCCCACATCAACCACAACGGTGCGTCAATTTGATCTAAGTTCTAGAAGAATCCGGATGAGTCAAGCCTGATTGAAATCAGCTCAAATTTTGCAAGATCAAGTCAATGGAAGACTTTCGGAAACCTTCCCATTTTGGCACACACGCGGCTAATCATTTATGCAAATTGTTGACGAAGATTAATTGCACTTTCCTTTTATTGTTGAGCGTGTAAATAGCTGAAAATCAGCCATTAAGACTTTCCTTTCTTTTGGTTTTTATTTTAGGCTTAGTAATTATGTTTGAATTTGTCAACTTTTCTTTTTTGGGCAACACTTTGTAATTTTAGCCTGTAAATAGGCGTTCCCAATGTTAATGAAGAATCAATGAATGTTGATTTTTCTGAGAGAGAAAACTCTTTCTTTGGTTCTTTGACGAACTACACGAACTCATCGGATCAATCCGGGCATTCAAACCTGACTTATCAATCAAGCTTCCATCCTTGATTGTGGCGTCTTCGATATACCAAGGTTCTTGCTTCGATATAAGCAACGGGTCGCAGTGACTTCCATCCAAATCTGAGTAGAAACGGTCTTGGTTCCTTCTAATTGATAACGGGTTTCGTCAGTATATTGGCGAGGTTCTTATCATTTGGTATCAGTAGCCTCGGTTCTAGCCTCAGGTTTGTCTATCCTTATTTGTTTTTGAATTCTAATTTATTGCTTAGGTTCTATTCCGTTCAAAAAAAAAAGTTGGTTAGTTTGGTTTCGGGTAACTAGTATCTTGGGTTTCAAGTTTAGGTGGTAGTTTCTTGTTTTGTGTTTCTTGGTTTATTATTCTTGTTCTTGCCGAATTTCACAAAAAAAAAAGAAGAAGAAAAGAAAAGAAAAGAAAAGAAAAACGAAAAGAAAAGAAAAGAAAAGAAAAATCAAGAGGATCCAAAAAAAAAAATTGTTTTCTTTCCATTATTTGAGTGTCCAGGTGTCCGAATTTGACCTCACCTCACAGTGCAAAAATTTGCTTCATTCTGAACTGCATATCAAAATGTGTTGTTGAATTTGTTGCCAGATAGATTTTATCATTGTTTGTGTAATTCCAAAAGAACTGAAAGAGAGAATAAGTGAGTTAAAAAAAAAGGCAAGAGTGGTGAGAACATTCGAGGGTAAAAGCCAATTATTCGAGTGAAACACGAGTGAACTGAGTGACCAAGTGAAAGAGTGAAACATGTGAGGGAGAGAAGTAAGGTCCTTTATTATCTAACGTTGTTTTGCAGGTTAAAAAAAATGAATCCGAATCAAGAAAGAGAAGCCGAAGATGATCTTCCACAACAAAATGTTCCCAATCTTCAATTGCAAGCATTAATGAGGCAAATGGAACAGCTGTTGACGTAAGCGCTAGAGCCCATTCATGAGAGATTAGATGAGGTTGATGCCAGAACACGCAATAGGCAGCCATAAAACATACAAAATAGGCGGAGGGGTGGATGTGATCTTTCGGAGGAAGATGGATTAGAAGAGTTGGAGGAACCACCGATAAATAGGGGCAGATTTAGGCATGGAAATGGGAATAGAGAAGCTAGGAACCTTGAAGACAATAATATGGGAGGTATTAAAATGAAGATTCTGCCATTCCAAGGGAAAAATGACCCCGGAGCTTACCTAGAGTGGGAGAAGAAAGTGGAGCTAGTGTTTGATTGCCATAACTATTCAGAGTTAAAGAAAGTTAAGCTTGCTGTAATTGAGTTCTCTGATTATGCAGTTGTATGGTGGGATAAGTTGGTAATGAATAGGTGACGGAACCGAGAACACCCGATTGAGACATGGGAGGAGATGAAAACGGTGATGAGAAAGCGATTTGTACCCAGCCATTACTATCGGGAATTGTACAAAAAGTTGAAAGGACTTAGACAAGGAAGTAGGAGTGTGGAGGAATATTATCAAGAAATGGAAATAGCCATGATACGAGCCAATGTTGAAGAAGATCGAGAAGCAACCATGGCAAGATTTTTGCAAGGGCTAAATCCGGATATTCAAGATAGGGTGGAGATGCAACACTATGTAGAGTTAGAAGACATGTTGCACATGGCCATCAAAGTAGAGCAGCAGCTCATGAGGAGGGGTAGCTCACGTGCGAATGTTAGTTCGGCACCTTCTTCATGGAAGCCGAATTATGGGAAGAGAGAAGAGAAATCGGTTGCTAGGCCAAAGTTTGAGCCAAAACTAGCCATGGCTAGCCCTTCAAACCAAGGAAAATATGATTCATCCACTTCTCGAAACCGTGATATTAAATGTTTCAAATGCCAAGGCAAGGGTCACATCTCAAGCCAATGTCCGAACAAAAGGGTGATGGTGTTACGGGACGACGGAGAGGTTGTTATGGATGACAAATCGGACGAGGACTCCATGCCACCATTGGAGGATGTGGATGAGGAGGAGTGTGCTGTCCAAGGTGAATTGTTGATCACTCGATGAGCCCTTAGTGTGCAAGCCAAAAAGGAAGAAGAAGAGCAACGTGAGAATATTTTTCATACTAGGTGCCATGTGCAGAACAAGGTATGTAGTGTGATAATAGATGTAGGGAGTTGTACGAACGTTGCTAGCAGTACTATGGTTCACAAATTAGGGCTACCAACGACCAAACATCCTCGACCTTACAAGTTGCAATGGTTGAATAATAGTGGTGAAGTGAAGGTAACTAAACAGGAATTAATTTCATTTCGCATTGGTAGATATGAAGATGAAGTTTTGTGCGATGTAGTTCCAATGGAAGCTGGGCACTTGTTACTAGGTCCACCATGGCAATTTGATCGTCGAGTCAAACATGATGGCTACACCAATAAATATTCTCTTGTGCACATCCAGAGACCATTCACTCTTGTACCAATGACACCAAAACAGGTTCATGAAGATCAAGTTTGGTTACAAAAGGAGAGTGAACAAAAAGGAGAGAATGAGAAAAAAAGAGAGAAAGGGAGTGAAAATAATGAGTGTTGGAGTGCAGAGAGAGAGTTTGGCCAAAGAGGGAAAAAAGATAGAGGGGCCGAGAAAAAGGAGAAAAAAGGAGAGAACATTGAGAAAGCCAGTACAAAAGAAGATTTGGCCAATGAGGTAAAATTAGAGAGAAAAACAAACTTTTATGCAAGAGAGAGTGATGTGAGAAGAGCTTTGTTTTCTAATCAGGCGATGATTTTACTCATGTACAAGGAGGCGTTATTAAACACTAACGATCTTGATTCCTCCTTGCATAGTTCTGTTG
This sequence comes from Artocarpus heterophyllus, assembly GCA_025403435.1. Classification (NCBI taxonomy): domain Eukaryota; kingdom Viridiplantae; phylum Streptophyta; class Magnoliopsida; order Rosales; family Moraceae; genus Artocarpus; species Artocarpus heterophyllus. The sequence continues at coordinate 18,675,238 of CM046346.1, forward strand.
TTTCTCTTTTGCAGGAGTATGAGGATATCTTTCCCGAGGAAACACCGCAAGGTTTACCTCCAATCCGCGGGATTGAACATCAAATTGACTTCATACCTGGAGCTACAATTCCTAACCGACTAGCCTATAGAAGTAATCCCGAGGAGACAAAGGAACTCCAACGGCAGGTAAGTGAGTTGATGGAGAAGGGACACGTGAGAGAAAGCATGAGCACGTGCGTCGTACCAGTTTTACTTGTGCCTAAGAAAGATGGGACTTGGAGGATGTGCGTTGATTGTCGAGCCATCAACAACATCACGGTAAAGTATCGACATCCCATTCCTCGCTTGGATGACATGTTAGATGAATTGCATGGTGCTTGTGCATTTTCTAAAATTGATCTGAAGAGTGGATATCATCAAATTTGCATGAAAGAGGGAGACGAGTGGAAGACGGCTTTCAAAACAAAACAAGGTTTGTATGAGTGGTTGGTAATGCCTTTCGGTTTAACCAATGCCCCTAGCACATTTATGCGTTTAATGAACCATGTTTTGCAAGCTTTCATTGGGAAATTTGTCGTTGTTTATTTTGATGATATCCTAATCTATAGCAGCAATTTGGATGATCATATTCAACATTTGAAACTTGTTTTAGATGTTTTACGGAACGAAAAGTTGTATGCTAATCTTAAGAAGTGTACCTTTTGCACGAATAAGCTTGTTTTTCTTGGTTTTGTTGTTAGTGCTCAAGGTATACAGGTCGACGAAGAAAAGGTTAGGGCTATCCAAGAATGGCCAAGTCCCACAAGCGTTGGAGAAGTACAGAGTTTTCATGGACTTGCTAGCTTTTACCAGCGGTTTGTAAGGGATTTCAGTACTTTGGCTGCACCACTCATAGAAGTAATCAAGAAGAATGTTGGGTTTAAGTGGGGAGAAGAACAAGAGAAGGCATTTTGGCTTATTAAGCTTAAGCTTACGCATGCTCCTTTACTTGCTTTACCTGATTTTTCTAAAACATTTGAAATTGAATGTGATGCTTCTGGTGTAGGTATAGGTGCCGTGCTGATGCAAGGAGGACGACCAATTGCGTATTTTAGTGAAAAATTGAGTGGGTCAACACTAAATTACCCTACTTATGACAAGGCGTTGTACGCGTTGGTTCGAGCATTAAAGACTTGGCAACACTACCTATGGCCCAAGGAATTCGAGATTCACACTGATCACGAGTCATTGAAACATCTAAAGGGACAACAAAAGTTGAACAAGAGGCATGCCCGCTGGGTGGAATTCATCGAGACATTTCCTTATGTCATTCGATACAAGCAAGGTAAGGAGAATGTTGTTGCGGATGCACTTTCTCGCAGGTACGCATTACTTTCTATCCTTGATGCTAAACTGCTTGGTTTTGAGCATATTAAGGATTTATGCCCTTTAGACCAAGATTTTAGTGAGGAGTATCGAGCTTGTGAGAAAAACGCAATGGGTAAATTTTATAGGCATGATGGATTTTTGTTTCGGGAGAATAAGCTTTGTGTGCCTAATTGTTCTTTGAGAGATTTGTTAGTGAGGGAATCCCATGGTGGCGGATTGATGGGGCATTTTGGAATTGCTAAAACTTTAGCTGTTTTGCAGGAACACTTCTTTTGGCCACACATGAAAAGGGATGTTGAAAGGATATGTAGTAGATGTGTCACGTGTAGGCAAGCTAAATCGAGAGCACAACCCCATGGTTTATACACACCTTTGCCAATTCCTAGTGAGCCTTGGACTGATATTTCAATGGACTTTGTGTTAGGTTTACCTAGGACCAAACGTGGGAAGGATAGCGTGTTTGTGGTTGTAGATCGGTTTTCTAAGATGGCACATTTTATTCCCTGTCATAAAACTGATGATGCATCACATGTTGCTGAATTGTTCTTTAGGGAGATTGTGAGAATACATGGCATGCCTAGGACAATTGTTTCAGATAGAGATGCTAAGTTCTTGAGCTACTTTTGGAAGACTTTGTGGAGTAAGTTAGGTACTAAGCTGTTATTTTCTACTACTTGCCACCCACAAACTGATGGTCAAACTGTGGTAGTAAATAGGACTTTGTCAACCTTATTAAGAGCAATCATCAGTAAGAACATTAAATCATGGGAAGACTGTTTACCACATGTTGAGTTTGCATATAATCGCTCTGTCCATTCTGCTACTAAGTATTCACCTTTTGAAATTGTTTATGGTCTTAATCCTTTATCACCACTGAATTTATCACCACTACCTGTTTCTGAGTGTGTTAATTTAGATGGCAAAAGGAAGGCAGACTTTGTTAAACAAATTCATGAGAAAGCAAGACTCAACATTGAGCGAAGAACGGAACAATATGCAAAGCAAGCCAACAAGGGGCGACACAAGCTGATTTTTGAACCTGGGAGACTGGGTGTGGTTGCACTTTAGAAAGGAGCGTTTTCCAAAACAAAGAAAGTCAAAGTTGTTACCACGGGGAGATGGTCCATTTCAAGTCCTTGAAAGAATTAATGATAATGCTTACAAGTTGGATTTGCAAGGTGAGTATAATGTAAGTGCTACCTTCAATGTTTCTGATTTGAGTCCTTTTGATGCAGAGTCTGATTGAGGACAAATCCTTTTCAAGAGGAGGGGAATGATGGAGACTTAGGGAGCTCAAATGCATGGAAGGTGGTTGACCCAATACAAATTCTTGTTGGACCAGTCACAAGAGCTCGAGCTAAGAAATTCAAGGAAGCACTAAATGGGCTGATTCACGAAATCTGGAATCAACAAAATTTGTGCAAGCCCATTGACCCAAGCCCACGTCAACCACAACGGTGCGTCAATTTGATCCAAGTTCTAGAAGAATCCGGATGAGTCAAGCCTGATTGAAATCAGCTCAAATTTTGCAAGATCAAGTCAATGGAAGACTTTCAGAAACCTTCCCATTTTGGCACACACGCGGCTAATCATTTATGCAAATTGTTGACGAGGATTAATTGCACTTTCCTTTTATTGTTGGGCGTGTAAATAGCTGAAAATCAGCCATTAAGACTTTCCTTTCTTTTGGTTTTTATTTTAGGCTTAGTAATTATGTTTGAATTTGTCAACTTTTCTTTTTTGGGCAACACTTTGTAATTTTAGCCTATAAATAGGCGTTCCCAAGGTTAATGAAGAATCAATGAATGTTTATTTTTTTGAGAGAGAAAATTCTTTCTTTGGTTCTTTGACGAACTACACAAACTCATCGGATCAATCCGGGCGTTCAAACCTGACTTATCAATCAAGCTTCCATCCTTGATTGTGGCGTCTTCGATATACCAAGGTTCTTGCTTCGATATAAGCAAGGAGTCGCGGTGACTTCCATCCAAATCTGAGTAGAAACGGTCTTGGTTCCTTCTTATTGATAACGGGTTTCGTCAGTATATTGGCGAGGTTCTTATCAGAGATCACCTAGATAATCAACTAGGATTTGAGCTCAATGAATGTGTAGGTAAACATGTTAGATAGGGATATGAATTAGGGTGTCTACGTATATAATCTCTTTTGATGCTCGAGAAAGGTAATTAGGTGTACTTAGGACCTTAAATTAATGAATTGGATGGAATGAAGTTAATAATCAAGAAATAAGAAAAGCATAGGAAGAATTAAGCTAAATTAAGTCCCTATACACAACATCACTTAGATTATTCATATTGTAAATTATTTCTTGTGTTTTCCTTTAATTTAGTTTGCTTTAGAGTCTAATTGCTTAAATAAAGCTCAATCATTATAGTTGCAATAATTACCTAGTTTTTAGATTTCAATCTTTGTGCAAGACGACACCCCCTTAACTTACTAATCCTATACTAAAACTTGACCTCATACACTTGCAAGTTTAGGCGTAAGCCTTATCATTGGCATCTTCTTTGATCAAGAAAAAATTTAAAGAGATTCCTATGGGTTTCCTGAACACTTCCCTCTTCGAGTAATTAGATGTTTATATTTCGTGGTGTTTTGCAATGGCTCTTTGGTCTGTCAAATTATTTGTTTAATGAAGATACTTTATTTGCATGAACGACACCATCAAGCATGAAGGCGTTAGTTCTTTTAGCTGTAGAGTATGCCCAAAGGAAAGCAACATAGGGATAGGTCATAAAGAGAGGAGGAAAGAAAAGGCAAAGACTAATGCCTCATCGGGTCCACCACGTACTCCTCCTCCTCCTTAGTCAATTGTTTGTCGACTTATCAAGGCCTCACTTGTCAGAAAATCTAATCAATTTGGCACAGTGGGCTTTTAAATTTCTTTATATGCTAAGACACAACTCATAATGTTATGAGTAATAAATAAAATCTCAACTAATTTGTATCTCTCGTTGACCAAAGCCAAACATATGGCTAAACTTAAGAATCTCCATTAAGGATTTTCAATGCTATACTCCTTCAGTGAATATTGTGTGTGTGTGAGCACAACTCAGTAGAACGTCTACTCCAAATTTCTCCTTCTAACCACTAAAGTGTACAAGAATCTAATATCTTTAAAGGGGAGTGATTATGGTCACAGATGTTGTTACATTCATCCTGTTGGAAACAAAGTGCGCAGCGGAATTTTAAAAATTTTCATCAGAGTAATTTCTAAAACACAAGTTTGACATGTTATATGTATAAATTAAACAGATCTTACTAACCTCAGTGTGTCGAAGAACCTCCGCAACCAGTGTAGAGAAGTAACATTCTAGAAGAGCCTCAACCAACTGGTCTTCTTTGCTATTCTCTATCCACAATAGGAGTGAGTGTGGGCTCACACGTAGAGCTCTTCCACCGGTGACTCTCCTTCCAACCAATAGAGAGAACCCCAAGCTAGTGCTCGTGATTTGTGAACAAAAGCTCTCAGGGAGTTTTCAGATGCTCACTAGAAGAGTATCACTCTTAATCTCTCAAATTGATCTAAGTAAATCATGAGACTCACTCCCTTTTTATACCTTTTGGTTCTGGGGTCAGTCCATATCAGATTAGGTCTCAAAAACTCGAAACAGAATCAAGTTCGGATCAATATCTGATAAGATCCACGTAAAAACGCGTAATCTTATCTTCGCTGATCGGCAGGCCGAACAGGCCAGTTTGACAGGCCGAACACGTCATCCGGCAGGCCAAACTCCCAAGAAAAAATCTCCGCGAATCTTTTATTTTCCACCCGAGATTCTAAAGGATAAAGTCTCAGTTTTGATTCAAATAACCCAATAGAGAAGTTACCTAATCAAAACAAACTTTATCAAGATAATCTCTAAGAAAATAAATCAATTCACAATAATTCTACAAGTTTATCTTGTTCTAATTTGTCCAAAATTAAAACAACCGATAAACAGACAAGAATTATCTGATCGTAATAATTCAACAAGTTTATCTTGAACTAATTTCTTACAAAAAGTAATTCAACCAATAAACAGACATGAATTATTTGATTCTTACAAATTTTAAACCAATCTGATAAATCCGACATAAGTCACCAATTATTGGAAAAGCACGTCATGTCGTTACAGGATTTTGTGAGCTAGCAAAGGGGACCAAAATGGACCTATAAAGTTCAAGCTCATGATAATTATGAAACCCAATATCCCAGATATACATTTCACAATTATCAGCTCCAATGCTACTCCACTAAAAGCTTGGAGCTGCACTCTCAAACTTTATAGAATTACGAAGCTCGTGTAGCTAAGTCTCCATGACATATCATAGTGCATCGTATCCCCATATGATAATCCATAATCGGGTTAAGGACAAGTTCTGTCTTACCTTCCCGATTATTTTTATCTTACATTCCATTGTCTCACCATTAGAAAACTTACCATCTAAAGATAGTATACCATTCAGTTACACCTATGTATCCAAATGGTTGAGCGCTCCAGTTTTCCAATTACAGGACAACGCATATAAGAGGATATCATTACTCCTAAAGAGGAGCTATGGATTCTATATCTATGAATAACAAGTCTACGCTATCAAGAGTCATGCCTCCAACGTACCAGTATGCATACCACTATAGAGATGTAGGAGTCACACATTGGTACATCAAAAGATACAAGTCGAGACAACGGGCCCCCTATTCATCTCAGGATTAAGATACAATACAAATGACTGTCTAAAGTGAATTGATTTGCCAAGACAGAATTATTAATCCAAATCAATTCACTTTATGTCTTGATCCAACACGTCGTCACCTATGACAACGCGCCAATGTTTCTATTCACAGAGTCCAACTCCAATGGTTAAGACAAACCATCTCCCAAAAGGGATATAGACAACATAACAATCTTTACATGAATAAAGCGCCCAACTTTATTCCCTTGATTGCGGATCATATGTTTTAGACCATCACCTTAAGAATCGTGTCTACCGCATAATCATCCCATCATATGCCCAATTCTTAAGGTTTAGACTGACAGTCTTAGACTACTGTTTGCTTATCATACATTCAACAAATATGAACGTAAAGAGGACAAGATTTGGTATATATAAATGAATAAATTCTTTATTGATAAAAATGTCTCCAAAAACGTATTACATTTTTACTCCTTAGGGCATACATGTTTAACAATCTCCCACTTGCACTAAGTGAGTAAATACAGCAAATTTCGCATCCCCATAGCTTCCACATGCCTCTCGAAGACTCTCCCAGTAAGTGTCTTCGTTAATGGATCAGCTAAATTGTCCTCTGACGCGATCTTGCACACCGTGACATGCCCGCCCTCAACGAAGTCCTTTATCACATGATACTTTCGATCAATATGCTTACTCTTCTTGTGAAATCTTGGTTCCTCAGCATTAGCTACCGCCGCACTATTATCACAGAACAGTGTTACCGCCTTATCCATACCAGGAACTACCTCAAGATCCCCAAGGAACTTGCGGAGTCACACTACTTCTTTCGAAGCATCACTAGCCGCCACATACTTGGCATCCATCATTGAATCCGAAGTACAATCTTGCTTCGCACTTCTCCAACTAATGGCACTGCCACCCAGAGTAAACACAAACCCCGAAGTCGATTTCCTAGAATCCAGACAGGATTGAAAATCCGAATCAGTGTATCCTAGAGGAGTCAAGTCCTCACCCGAATGCACAAGCATATACCCTCGAGTCCTTCTCAGGTACTTGAAAATATGCTTTACCGCAACCTAATGGTTTGGTCCTGGATCTGCCTGAAATCGACTTACAATCCTGACCGCATAGCTAATATCCGGTCGTGTGCAAAGCATAGCATACATGAGACTAACCACTGCCAAAGCATAAGGCACCTTCTTTATGTATTCTCTTTCTTCATAAGACTTTGGAGAGTCTTTCTTAGAAAGAGTAATTCCAGACCTAGATGGTTGCCCACCTTTCTTAGAATCCTACATTGCAAACCTCCTGAGAATTTTATCTATGTAGCCAACCTGAAACAAAGCTATCATTTTGTTCTTCCTATCCTGAATGATTTGGATACCGAGAACAAAATTAGCCTCACCTAAGTCCATCATGTCAAACTGCTTGGTCAACCATAATTTGACCGATGACAATGCCCCAACGTCATTGCCAATTAGCAGAATGTCGTCTACATAGAGCAGTAGAAAAACCACCTTCCCATTCTTAATGTGTTTGTAAACACATGGTTCATCCACGTTTTGTGAGAACCCATAAGTCTTGATCACTTGATCAAATCTTATGTTCCAAGAACGAGAAGCCTGCTTAAGTCCATAAATTGACTTTAGCAGCTTACAAACCTTACCCTCTTGACCCGTGACCTTGAACCCGTCTGGTTGTTCCATATAAATGGACTCATCAAGATAGCCATTCAGAAAAGCCGTCTTGACATCCATCTGCCAAATCTCGTAGTCGAGAGCGGCAGCTATGGACAAGAGAATCCGGATGGACTTAAGCATGGCTACAGGCTAAAAGGTTTCCTCATAATCGATTCCTTCCTTTTGCGTATAACCCTTAGCTACTAGTCTAGCCTTAAAGGTTTCGACCTTTCCATCCACTCCTCTTTTCCTCTTGTAGATCCACTTACATCCTATGGGTTTTACCGCTTCGGGAAGATCCACAAGCTCCCAGACCCGATTAGTCTCCATAGACTTCATCTCTATGTTCATGGCCTCTGTCCAGAGTCTTGAATCAACATCCTCCATAGCTTCTGCGTAAGTATAAGGATCCCTGTCATGTTCATCCGGTTCAGCCAAAAAGACTTCCCCATTGAACATATACCTCTCAAGTTGACGCCCGATCCTCCCACTACGCCGAAGCCCCTAAGGTTGTTGTTCAGGTTTGTTTGGTTTTTCTACACTGATCGGAATGGTTTCGTTCGAAACCTTCGGAGTGAACGAATCACCCCTTAACTCCTCAAGCACCACTTTGCTTCGAGGTTTAAAGTCGTCCATGTAACTCTCCTCAAAGAAAGTTGCATTAGTTGAAACAACGACTTTATTTTCCTTAGGTTTATAAAAATAACCCCCTTTAGTCCCTTTTGGATATCCTACAAACACACAAACTTCCAAACGTGCTTCCAACTTATTCGGATCCTTAAACAGGACATGAGCTGGACATCCCCATATGCGAATATGGTTTAAAGATGTTTTTCCGTCTTGTCCACAACTCGTGAGGAGTTTTAGGGACCGATTTTGAAGGCACATTGTTCAAAAGATAACATACGGTTTGTAGTGCATATCCCCAAAAGGATAAAGGCAATGATGAATAACTCATCATGGACCGAATCATGTCCAACAAAGTCCTATTCCTTCTCTCCGCTACGCCATTCTGCTGCGGAGTGCCCGGCGTAGTCAAATGGGATAAAATCCCATTCTCTAACAAGTGTCCCAAGAACTCATCAGAAAGGTATTCCCCACCTCGATCAGATCGAAGTGTCTTTATGGGTCTACCTAATTGCTTTTCCACTTCAGCCTGAAACTCCCTGATCATAAGTTTCGCTTTTGTGGTGCATTAGGTACACATACCCATATCTTGAGTAATCGTCAAAAAAAGTGACGAAGTACTCTTACCCTCCTCGTGCCCGGATGTTCATTGGTCCGCAAACATCACTATGCACAAGTTCTAGAACCCCTTCGGCCTTATTGCCCTTAGATCCGTATGGTCTTTTGGTCATTTTATCCTCCAAACAAGACTCACATTGAGGTATAGATTCCACTTTTAAGTGACTTAAAGGTCCATCCCTTACCAACCTTTGAATCCTATTCAGGTTAATATGGCCAAGGCGTAAATGCCAAAGATAAGTCTTATTAGAGTGAGAAGTTTTAAGTCTTTTTGAGTCATTATCACTTATCTCAGCATTAAGCAATAGGTCCATCTTAGGTTTGATAAAATATAGATTATTTTGCATCCATCCAGAACATATAAAAGATTTGTTTTTACGAATCACCACTTTTTCATTAAAAGATACCACGTAGGAGTCTTTAAATAAAGAAGATATAGAAATTAAATTCCTCTTAAATTTAAGAACATAAAAACAATCTCGCAAAATTAAATTCCTATAATTATCAAAGTAAAGATGGACATCTCGCACTGCTTCCGCTGAGACCAAGGATCCATCGTCCATCCGAAGCGTTAAGTCTTCACACAGCAGACTTCTCGTTTCTTTGAATCCCTGTAGAGAAACACAAACATGATTAGTTGCACCGGAATCTATGACCCAGATGTCACTGGATTCCTCAACCAAACAAGTTTCTAAATATAGAAGATCACACCTACCTCCCTTGGAAAGGAAGTCCTTGCAATGCTTCTTTATATGCCCGACCTTACCACAGAAGAAGCACTTAAGCTTCTTTGCGTTCTTCTTCTTCTTCTTCTTGCTCTTGGTAGCAACAGGAATAGAAGACTTACCACTCTTGGCCCGTTGCTTCTTTCCATTCCCAGAGTTAGGATTGAAACCAGAAGCAGCTACCATATTGGCCTCTCCACCAGCAGGAGACTCCCTGATCAGCAGTTCAAACTCCTGTAACTGTTTCATTAGTTCTGTCAAGGTCATATCCCGTCTATTGCTCAAATTAAAAGTAGCTCTAAACGGAATAAATTCCTTAGACAGAGTCTCAAAGACCATAGTCATCTGAGTTTCAGCATCGAGGTCGGCTCCATTGGTTTGAGCCTCAGCGAGGTAACCCATGACCAACATCATATGCTCCTTTACAGATGTCCCCGGTCTCTGTCTACAGTTTAAGAGTTTCGAAGCGCCCCTTGCCGCTTTGTTATGGCCTGGCCTCCAAACATGTCCTCAAGATTATCCAAGATCTGCTTCGCAGTCTCATAATCCTGATGTTGAGCCTGCAGCACATTGTTCATGCTAGCCATAACATAGCAGCGGGCCTGATCATTTGCATCTTTCCAGCGATCGTACGCTTGGAATTGCTCATTAGTTGAGTCTCCCATAGGCTCGGGAGGACAAGGAGTTGTCTGAACATATTTCAGTTTCTCAAAGGAAAGGATGATGTCCAGGTTCCGTTTCCAATCGTTATAGTTCTCACCGGTTAATTGGTTTTTGTCAAGTATCGATGATAAAGCGTTTTTAGACATTTTCAATGTACAATAAAGAATCATATACCAAACATAAGCAAACATATATAATAATTTAGTAAGATAACACAATCATGTATAATCATACAAATGTGTTTATGTGTCAAAACCTTGAAAATATCACAACCTTACAACGATAATTCCCAACTCAGAATTCAACAAGCTCTTAGGGGAGTCATGCCAAATTCAATCAGGAACACGGATCCCCTCCTGATTAATATATGCCATCCAGGACCCGTATGATCCAGCATATACTAATAATCTTTTCTTTGGCCATTAATTTTATTAACAGAGCTCCTAGGGGAGGTTAATAATAAAATTAACGTGAGTGTATAACCACCGTTTCAATATTTTATCCACGATTTATAATCACCACCTAGGGGTGTGCAACCATAAATCATACTAAAATACCTTATCCTTTCAGAGATCCAATCTGGTACATGATAGAAATCCCTTCCTAGGAGTCAGGACCACCATGTTCTTCCTATGGACCAACGATGGTGGCCTTAGGTTCTCTCTTCGAAAACCTTCTCCCACTCAATCTTTTGAAGTCAAGGTTTTATTTTAAAATTATGCATGAACAATTTTAATATGAGCAGCACTCCCTATTCTATATGGCATGTTATCAATATATATGGTAAATCATATTATAATGCAGACAAGCAAAGCAATCAAGCAAAGCTACAAGCATAATTATAATAACCGTAATATTATGGTTCCACCCTAGAGAATAGAAAAATAAGATTACAAGAGAATAATCAAGACATTTATCGATTCTTCATCCTTAAATCCTCAAGCTGTATCCTTCTTCATAAAATATCCATCTTCAAGTCTCCAATCCCGTATGAATCGAACACTTCATATTTCCGGTCATATCCAAATTTAATGTTTCTTAGAATCGTCCCAAAAATAAAATTAAAACTGCATTGAAAAAATTGCACCTTTTCTGGACACCTGGCAGCTCTCGGTCGGCAGTCCGATCTGGGTTATCGGTCTGCCGATCATGGTGGTTCGGCCTGCCGAACATGAAGGTTTGGCCTGCCGGCAGAGCACCAAAATTTCTGCCCCACTATCGGCTTGCCGGACCGTACGTCCGGCCTGCCGATTTGTGACCTTCGGCCTGCCGAACTGTGAGGTCCGGCATGCCGACCGAGCAGAAGAAACCTTAATCCAGAAAATACAATTTTAATGCAATTCATCAATTTTATTTTCAACAATTCAAAAACATAAAATTAGAGACTCAGGAAATACCTGGAGGCGCCATCATCAATCTTTAAGATCCGACTTCTCGTTCCGTCTTCTCCGAATAATTATTTAATTACAAAATTCTTACAAATTAAAAATTAAATAACAATTCCTAGACGGAGATGATAGTCCACCATCTAATTACATGAAAAACCTAGATACACATTCTAACCTCTAAGGAACCATAACCGGTATTAATTAATTAATAAATAATTAAACAACAATTTAATCAACCATAATTAATTAATAAACATTCACCATATAATCCATGACAACATTTATATATTATATAGAAACCTAGAGTGCTATCTCTCTATAAAATTCAATTGAAGCATAGGAGAGACTAAGATCACAAAATTTATGCATATAACATGATCACAAACTTGCAAATTTATGTAAAAACCTTGCTCTGATACCAATTGTTGGAAACAAAGTGCGCAGCGGAATTTTAAAAATTTTTCATCAGAGTATTTTCCAAAACACAAGTTTGACATGTTATATGTATAAATTAGACAGATCTTACTAACCTCAGTGTGTTGAAGAACCTCCGCAACCTGTGTAGAGAAGTAACGTTCCAGAAGAGCCTCAACCAACTGGTCTTCTTTGCTATTCTCTATCCACAACCGGAGTGAGTGTGGGCTCAGACGTACAGCACTTCCACCGGTGACTCTCCTTCCAACCAATAGAGAGAACCCAAAGTTAGTGTTCGTGATTTGTGAACAAAAGCTCTCAGGGATTTTTCAGATGCTCACTAGAAGAGTATCACTCTTAATCTCTCAAATTGATCTGAGTAAATCATTAGACTCACTCCCTTTTTATACCTATTGGTCCTAGGGTCAGTCCATATCAGATTAGGTCTCAAAAAATTGAAACAGAATCAAGTTCGGATCAATATCTGATAAGATATGCGTGAAAATGCGTAATCTTAACTGTCGTCGGTCGACAGGCTGAACTTTCTGATAGGTAGGCCGAACACGTCATCCGGCAGGCCGAACTGTCGAGAAAAAAATCTCCATGAATCTTTTATTTTCCACCCGAGATTCTAAAGGATAAAGTCTCAGTTTTGATTCAAATAGCCCAATAGAAAAGATATCTGATCAAAACAAACTTTATCAAGATAATTTCTAAGAAAATAAATTAATTCACAATAATTCTACAAGTTTATCTTGTTCTAATTGTCCAAAATTAAAACAACCGATAAATAGACAAGAATTACCCGAACGCAATAATTCAACACGTTCATCTTGAACTAATTTTCTTACATAATTAATTCAACCAATAAACAGACATGAATTATTTGATTCTTATAAATTTTAAACCAATCTGATAAATCCGACATAAGTCACCAATTATTGGAAAAGCACACTGTGTCGTTACAGGATTTTGTGAGCTAGCAAAGGGGACCAAAATGGACCTATAAAGTTCAAGCTCATGATAATTATGAAACCCAATATCCCAGATATACATTTCACAATTATCAACTCCAACGCTACTCCACTAAATGCTTGGAGCTGCACTCTCGAACTTTATACAATTACGAAGCTTGTGTAGCTAAGTCTCCATGACATATCATAGTGTATCGCATCCCCATATGATCATCCATAATCGGCTTAAGGACAAGTTCTGTCTTACCTTCCCGATTATTTTTATCTTACGTTCCATTGTCTCACCATTAGAAAACTTACCATCCAAAGATAGTATACCATTCGGTTACACCTATGTATCCAAATGGTTAAGCGCTCCAGTTTTCCAATTACAGGACAACGCATATAAGAGGATATCATTACTCCTAAAGAGGAGCTATGGATTCCATATCTATGAATAATAAGTCTACGCTATCAAGAGTCATGCCTCCAACGTACCGGCATGCATGCCACTATAGAAATGTGGGAGTCACCCATTGGTACATCAAAAGACACAAGTCGAGACAACGGGCCCATTATTCATCTCAGGATTAAGATACAATACAAATGATTGTCTAAAGTGAATCAATTTGCCAAGACAGAATTATTAATCCAAATCAATTCACTTTATGTCCCGATCCAACACATCGTCAACTATGACAACGCGCCAATGTTTCTATTCATGGAGTCCAACTCCGATGGCCAAGACAAACCATCTCCCAAAAGGGATATAGACAACATAACAATCTTTACATGAATAAAGCGCCCAACTTTAATCCCTCGATTGCGGATCATATGTTTTAGACCATCACCTTAAGAATCGTGTCTACCGCATAATCATCCCATCATATGCCCAATTCTTAAGGTTTAGACTGACAGTCTCAGACTACTATTTGCTTATCATACATTCAACAAATATGAACATAAAGAGGACAATATTTGGTATATATAAATGAATAAATTCTTTATTGATAAAAATGTCTCCAAAAACGTATTACATTTTTACTCCTTAGAGCATACATTTCTAACACGGACACCAGCAGGCAGAACGTGACCGGTAGTCCAAACTTCAACCACTGGCAGGCCGTCTGAGGCTCTACAGAATTTGGGGTTCCAAAACACTTAGATCGATAGGCTAATATAGGATAATCGGTAAGCCAATCTTTTGAAAACTCAATATAAATGTAAAACAACTCTTTTTACATAATAGTGTGAAAATTTAACATACAAAGAAATAAAAACATAGTTCAGAAACTTTTAAAAAAAATTCTATCTTGGCATTCTTCCATTTCAATCCATTGTTCCTCGCTCGCACGCACATCCCTGCAGTCCACCTATTCCATGATCCTTTTACCTTTATCTACAACATGATCATAAACTAAGTAAGCAAAATCATAGTAAGTACACTTTCCTATCTCACAACTTAAAATATTTTATGAACACCTTTATGCAACATCATAATCATAATCATCATTAACATAATAGTGCATTTAGCATAGTTTCATACAGAGCATATCTTACATTATCATTATCCATATTAAAACTTCATTCATTTTATCTTTGGGGGCCCAAGTGTTGCACCATTATCGTCATCTCAAGCATGCTGCCATGAGAGGAGAGGGGTAGTTAATCCCAAACCAAACATGACAAGTCCAACTTTGGACATCATAAACATAGACATAAACATAGGGTGTGTAACACTTATTTAGGTGATACATATATACATACATACTTTTGATTTTTGAAATACCTTATCATCAACACATACATTAAACCTTCTAGTGCATCAAAAACTTTCATAATAAAACATTAAATAAAATCATCATAGAAATCACCATAAAAATCATCATGAACATACTTGCAAACTTTTCATAAATCTTATCATGTTGAATGTGAGAATGTACTTACTTGACTTGCTTACTTAAATCTTATCTTAGATGACGTCGTTGCGGTCCCGATATGCTCATTTCTTGGTATGTTCATGTCATACATCCATTTACAAATAAAAATAAATTTCATTCTCATGAAATCATCCAAAACCATATGACATTACTCATACTTCCGTCTCAAGAAATATAAAAGCATAAATACACTTTACTAACTTATAAATATTCATGCAAAATTGCAATACTAATACCTGCTTGACCCTTATGTATTCATAATTCAATAACTCACAATTCGTACACAATTAAGGCATGAAATTTTGCAGGGACATAATTAACATATATATGAATTACTCTAATTTTCTTAGCCATAAAATTCCATTAGATTACAAAAATAAGTCACACAATACACAACACAGAATCAACCAACAATAACAAAATAGTGAGCAGCCCTAACTAACATTCATAAAATAAATTATCTGTATCCTAAAATAATCTCATAACAATTCTGCATACAATAGACAACTAAAACTATAAGATACCCAAAAATTAGCTTCAACTAAATTTTCAATAATTCAAAACATGCATTAGAATTTAGACACAAAATAAGCCTTAAACACAATGGGCAATGAGCGACACATGTTCATCATACTCAAATAATTAAAATAAAATTTCTTTCACCCTGGAATTTTTATGAGAACCTATTAACATATAAATGTAGTACCACAAAAAGTCCCATTGTCAAATAAATTCATTTAGTCATACAAATAGGTTACACAAGCAAGAAGTCTAAAATTCACTGATTTAATAGCCATAAAGACCTATCTTGCATAAAATTCAAGAACTCATCAAATATTCATCAAATCATTACGAAATTTTCTAGATCATAACCTAACATATGTATGAATATTAATTTCATTTAAATCATAATTTGTTTGCCCTATGAACAAAGACTATACTTTTGTGCAACATACGATCAACAACCATTAAACTATGAGTAGCAGTGAATAAAAATTTCATAACTCAGCATAGAAAACTCTAATTGGCGTGAAATTTTGAGGAGTATCAAAAACACATACATAAATATCATACTAAAATTTCAAAGCAAACAAAAATTTGTAGACAAAGTTATGGGGGTCGGATTAAAGGGAGAAATACAATTACTGAAGTAATCTAGAACGAATTCTTACCTCAAAACAATTCCTCTCTAATTTTCTTTGAATTCGCCCAAGGAAAGACTAAATATTTCTTCCAAATTTTTGTAGAGAATAAGGAAGAAAAGGGGAGGAAAACGTGAAGGAAGGAAAGGGTGTTTGGGATAATTGTAGAGAGAGAAAAAGAGAGCGATATAGAGGGAGAGAGAGAAAAATTTACATGAAGGATGAAAGTTATGTGAGTAAAGAAAAAGATAGCCTTTTCTAATTGCAGCAGATTTTTTTGAAAAGAATAAGAGATCTCTGCGTATATAATAGAGAAGGATAAGAAAAAGTCCAAGACTTGCTCTAACTACCAAATCTAATCTTTTCAAATTAGGAAATTTTATCACAAAAAAAAAAATCTTCTTCAAAAAAAGTCAAACCTTAATAACATTGATAAAGAAAGAGATAAAAATATATCGATTATTCAAAATTTTCACAACCAATTAAATTACTCATAAATGCCAAAATTTTGTAATTATTTGTTGATTTTTTTCATCAGCAGCATTTGGTCTATCGATGGCTTAATTTGGCCTGCCAAAGTTGTGAGTTCAGCCATAGATTAAATCCATCGCCATGCCATTCTGGAAAATAAATTCAGTTGTCAAAGTGCCACTTTAAAGATACCAAAAGTAAAATATTAAATATATCATGCATACATTATAAGCGACATGAACACCTCAAGCACATCAATTCCACATGATTGTCACCTGTCACAATACTCAACTAATTGGCTGTGACATTATTTCATAAAGAAAAATACTTAACATCGTCAAATGTCTATCATTAACCATTACATGAAAAATGATGGGTCTTACAATGCCTCCACCTTATATGAGTTTCTTCCTCGAAACTTAGAATAGTTTTTGGTATCTAACTCTCATGTCATCTTCACGTTTCCGTGTAGCTTCTTCCACTTGGTGATTTTGCCTTAACACCTTGACCAAAGGAATCTCTTTATTCCTCAAGATTTCAGTCTTTTGATCTAAAATCTCTACTGGCTTTTCTTCGTAACTGAGGTCTTCTCATATTTTAGTCACCTATGGCTTAATCACATTCGTAGGGTCCAAGACGTACTTCTTGAGCATTGAAACATGGAACACATCGTGAATAGCTGACATCTCTGATGGCAATCTCAATTGGTAAACTACCTTGCCTATTCGCTTCATGATTTCATAAGATCCGATGAATCTCAGGCTCAACTTGCCTTTCCTTCCGAACCTCATGACTCATTTCATCGGCGCAATCTTTAAGAATACAGAATCGCCTAAAGCGAATTCTAAGGGCCTTCTTCTTTTATCGACTTAACACTTCTGATAACTTTGAATAGTGTCTATTCTCTTTTGTATCAACTTAATCATCTCACAAGTTTTGTTGACAAATCAGTCTTTTTGCCATCGACATTTTCTATCATCTTTTTTTCACTATCTTCATGCCAACATATAGGCGACCTACATTTTTGCCAATGTAGAGCCTCATAAGGTGCCATTCTAATCGTCGTCTGGTAGCTATTGTTATAAGCAAACTCTGCTAACAGTAACATTTTACACCAGCTGGTCTTATAATTGAGGGTATAGGCCTGAAGCATATCTTCTAAGATTAGATTCGTCATCTCCGTCTGGCCATCGGTCTGAGGATGAAAAGCCATGCTGAAATGCAACTTACTTCCCATCATAGTCTTTACACTTTTCCAGAACTTGGACATGAACCTGTAGTCACGATAAAAAATGATAGACGTAGGAATTCCATGAAGTCGCACTATTTCCTTAACATAGAGTTCTGCTAACCGCTACATAGAGTAAATGATTTTAATGGGGATGAAATGCACCGTCTTTGTTAGTCGATCGACAACAACCCAAATGGCATCAAATCCATTCATAGTCCTGGGCAAATCGGTAACGAAATCTATAGCAATCTTTTCCCATTTCCATTTAGGTATTTGAATTAACTGCAAATCACCGCCAAGTCTTTGGGGTTCAGCTTTGACTTGCTAACATGTCAAGCATTTCTTCACATACATTGCAACGTCACGTTCCATTCCAAACCACCAAAAATTATCCCTTAAATCGCTGTACATCTTTGTTGCACCTAATGAATTGAGTAAGGATTATCGTGAATTTTTGCTAATATTCTTTCCCTTAAACCACAATGTTGAGAACACATAAGCGGTCCTTGAGATATAAGGTTTCGCCTTCCGCAATACAAAACTCATCATATTTTCCTTCCTTGATTTCCTGCTTAATCCTCACAGGGCTTACATCTTTGTCTTGCTTACTCTAAATCTCATCAAATAGCGATGGAGCAAGAGTTAGTGCTGAGAGCTGTCCTATTATGATTTCCAAACCGAAGTCCAGAATTTCCTACCTCAAAGGCTGAGACATTGCTTGTAACGACATCAACATGGCATCAGTCTTCCTACTTAGAGCATCAGCTACTCGATTAGCCTTTCCTAGATGATAAAGGATTTTACAATCGTAATCCTTCACCAGCTCTAGCCATCTCCGCTGCCTCATATTCAGGTCTTTCTAAGTGAAGAAGTACTTTAAACTTTGATGATTAGTAAAAACCTTACATTGATCTCCATACAAGTAATGTCTCCATATCTTCAATGTAAAAACTATAGCAGCAAATTTAAGGTCATGAGTAGGATAGTTCTTCTCATAGTCTTTCAACTGTCTCAAAGCAAAAGCGATCACTCTATCATTTTGCATTAATACAGCACTAAGGCCCATCTTAGAAGCATCACTGTAAATTACAAACCCATCATTCCCTTCAGGAATAGCCAAGACTGGAGCTGTAGTCAACCTTTTCTTCAATTCTTAAAAATTCTTTTTGCACGCATTCGTCCATTCAAACTTTTTTCCTTTGCGAGTTAGACTTGTGAGATGCGTTGCTATCTTGGAGAAATCTTCCACAAATTTTTGGTAATAACTAGCTAGTCCCAAGAAGCTCCTTATCTCACTTGCATTCTTTGCTTATTTCCAGTTGAGAACAGTTTCAACTTTTGCAGGATCCACCATTATTCCTTCGTTTGATACCACATGCACCAAGAAAGATATACTGTCCAGCCAGAACTCACACTTCAAAAACTTTGCATACAACCCATGTTTCTTTAGAGTCTCCAACACTATCCTTAGATGTTTGGTATGCTCTTCCCGACTCCTCAAATAAACAAGAATCTCGTCGATAAACATAACGACAAATTTATTGAGGAAATCCTTGAATTCCTGATTCATCAAGTCCATAAAGGCTACAAGTGTATATGTTAAACCAAAAGGCATAATCACAAATTTGTAGTGACCATACCTCGATCTAAAGGCTGTCTTAGGGATTTCTGCTTCTTTTATCTTCAACTAATGGTATCCCGACCACAAATCAGTCTTGAAAACATAGATACAACTTAAGTTAATCAAACAACTCATCAATTCGGGGCAATGGGTACTTGTTTTTTATTGCCACCTTGTTCAGCTCCCTATAGTCGATGTAGAGTCTCATAGAACCATCCTTCTTCTTGACAAATAAGACTAGTGCTCCGCATGGTGAGTAGCTAGGTTGGATAAAGCCTTTATCAAGAAGTTCCTCTAGTTGAAAGTGCAATTCTTTCAATTCTGTTAGGGCCATTCTGTATGGGGCTTTGGAAATCGGATCGATGCCTGGAGTGAGCTTGATCTCAAATTTGATCTCTCTATTTGGGGGTAAGCTTTACAGAACATCTAGAAATGCCTTTGGAAATTCTCAAATTACCATAACATCGTCAATCTTTGCTTTCTCTTTTTAACTTTTTTCTACAATGTTTGCCAAATAACCCATGAAGCTGCATGCTACCAACTTCCTTGCTTTCATGGCTGACAAAAACATGTTTGGCTTCTTTCTGGACTCGCCCATGAACATGAAACTTTGTTCACCTTTTGGAGGAAAAATCACCTTTTTTATTTTTGGCATTTGATAGAAACGTTATACTTACTCAGAAAATCCATCCCAAGAATCATGTCATAATCATACATATTGATCACAACAAGATCAACAAAAAGTTCCCTTTTAGAAATCCATTGAGGAACTATACACAAATAGTGGGTAGACATCATCACTTCCCCTGAGGGTAGTGTTGTAGTGAATCCCTGTCTCATGGGTTTTGTAACGCCTTGAAATTAATTTAATATTATTATAATGTAAAATAATGAATTAGTGTGCCATAATTAATGTTTCAACGTTAATTTGATCATTTGGTTAAATTTTGAATTTTAGGTTGTTTTGTTAATTTAATAGATTATAACGATTCCTTATTATTTTAAAATGCCATTTTGAGTTTTTAAAACACAACAGTTTATTAAATGTTAAAAATATTCCGTTTTACAAAACCGTGGGTGGTACTTGGTTTTCGCACAGTAAAACTACTCACCGTTTCTCTCTATTTATTCTCTCTTCTCTCCCTCTCTTTGGCCCACTCTCACACTCTCTCTCTCTCACCCGTGACTCTCTCTCTCACTCTCTCCCTCGGTTTCTTTCATTCTTTCTCATTTCTCTTTCAAATTTTTTAAACAAAATTTGAATCCAAGCTTCGGGTTAGCAAGTAGGAAGCTTGGGAACATGATTTGACAACAAAGAACGTGGATTGAAGCTTAAATTCGAGGTTAATTTTGAAATTTCTAAACTTTTTCAAAATTTTCAATTTTCATGCATTTTTGAAATCTAAGTTTGTTTGAGCTTAGAAAACCCTTGATTTGAGTTAAAGGAACTTAGAACACCTAGAATCTAAGCTTAGATTGAAGAAAAACGGATATGATTCAAGATTTTTCATTTTTCCTCATTTTCTCCCATTTTTGGATTTTTGGGATTTTTGTGCTTAAATCTTGTTTAAATGAGTCCAAAAGTGTTCTATTATATTTTCTATCATCTATGATTGTTCTCTATGTCTGGGATTTGAGAAAAACATGTTAAAATCAAGATTTGAGTTTTGGGAAACCCAAAACCCGTGGCTGGAAATTTTGGGTTTTTCCAGTTTGACAGGCCAAACTACGTGTTCGGTAGGCCGGATTCAAAGGATCGGTAGGCCGGATTCATCTACCCGGCAGGCCGAACCTAGAAAATGTCCGGCCGATCGGACTTGATTTTCGGCAAGGCGGCCGGCCAAAGCAGGGCGTCCGGTAGGCCGGTAGGGCATGGGAAAATTTTGTGATTTTTCACCTATTTTCACTGTTTTGAACCCTGATCAAAATTCCAATCTTATAAAATGATTTTAAAGATACAAATGGCACATGAGGACATCATGAAATGGTGTAGTAACATAGAATGTCTCAAACTAGATATTGATCGACTTAGTGTGTATCTAGGATCGTTCATAGCTCCACGGAGCTAACGTATAGCGGACCAGGATTACGGTGTGGGGCACCGACACGAGTATCGAGGTAGGAATTTCACCCTATCTTTGGTAACCCAGTATCAAAATGATTTGGCTTTGAAAAGGGTTTCTATAAAAATGTTTTCAACGGTTGATTGAAAATGGAATTTATCGGTTGTATTTTTGTAAACCATGAACTGAGATGAACTTCATAATGAACTTCATAATGAATAATAATTAAAACATCTGGTAAATAGGTTTTGAAAAATGTTAGAAATGAATATAAGGGCATGATGCCATATCAGAGATCGGGTCGTGTAGCGATCGACCTTGGGGGCAGGTCCCGAACCTAGCTGGGCCACTACAGTGGTGATATTCATGTGGTTTGCCTAGGAAAAAAAAATAATGTATTTTTGGTCGACTAAACAAACTGTTTTGGTAAGAACGATTTTATTTAAATTTATTTATTTCTTCAAGGTTTCTTTTAAATAATTCCCTGAATAGTGAGATTTTTCTTTAAATTAAATAAAATATAGTCCTACTGAGCCTTTCGCTAACATTTTTTTTGTTTCTAAACTTTCCCCTCTAGGTGGATTCCCATTTAGGTTCAGAGAGGACTCAACGGACAGGACTCAGGAGCAGTAGAAGGATTAGTAGATTATTTGTAGTAATTGATCAAGGCATGTAATGTTTTAACTCTATTTGTACTTGGACTGTGGTTGTGTTATTATATTGTTAGTATTATGTGTGTGCACAAGTTGTGGGTCAGTAGGACCCTTACTCACGGTTCTTTATTATTTTATTATTCGCTTAATGTTTATGAATTCTTTTATAAAATGTAGTTTTGAAACTTCCACATTTTTATATATTTGACTTAACCCTTAAAATTTTTTATTTTAATTAAATTCCTCTTTTAATTAATTTAAATAATCCGCCACGTCACTTCCCGTATTCCGGGGCATGACAGGTTCTAAGTGTGATCCTAACTTCTTAGCAAAGGATAATGATACAAAAGAATGTGTAGCACCCGTATCAAAGAGAGCATGTGCATTAAAAGAAAGACTTAAAATCTGACCTATGACAACATTAGACGCTTCAGCAGCCACTTGTTGTTTCGTCATTGCATAGATGCAGGCATTTGTAGGTGGGGCTTTAAGTCTTCCCTGACTGATCAGCAGTCCCTCTAAGGTAGCTTGCATCTGATGGAGTTGGGCATGAGGAGCTCTCTACTGAGCTTGGACATTATTCTAGTTGGGGCCATCCTTAGCAAAGTGGTCTTCACGTCCACAGATGAAACACTGGTTTGTCCCCAAATGACATTCACTGGATGTTTTCTTCCACACTTGGCATATGGCTGAATCTGCCTATTATTATTGTTGTACTATCCACCATTTTGCTTCTTATTACCTTGGCCCTGTTGGTTCTAAAAAGAACGAGATATCTCTGTGTATATAATAGAGAAGGATAAGGAAAAGTCCAAAATTTTCTCTAACTACCAAATCTTATTGTTGAGGTGTTGAGATCCCCAGCCGGAGCCTGTCGGGCACCTCGAACGTATTACCGGGGAGGCTACTCGGGGAGCCTCCATGCGGATTTGCCTCCTGCAGGGGGAGCGCATCCCCCAAGAGTCGAACCCGTTTCATCTTGAATAAGAGGGTTTTAGGGCCTATCCCAAGTACCAATCCCCTAGGAGTCGAACTCGTTTCCTCTTGAATAAGAGAGTTTTAGGGCCTATCCCAGGTACCAATCCCACCAATTGGTGGGATTGGTACCTAAGATAGGCCCTAAAACCCTAATCCCACCAATTGGTGGTACTTGAGATAGGCCCTAAAACCCTCTTATTCAAGAGGATGGTGGGATTGGTACCTGGGATAGGCCCTAAAACCCTCTTATTCAAGAGGAAACAGGTTCGACTCCTGGGGGACGCGCTTCCCCTGCTGGAGGCAAATCCGCGTGGAGGCTCCTCTAGCAGCCTCCTCGGCAATACTTTCAAGGTGCCTGACAAGCTCTGGCCGGGGATCTCAATACCTCAACACTTATCTTTTCAAATTAGGAAATCTTATCACCAAAAAAAAAAAATCAAATCACCTTCAAGAAAAGTCAAACCTTACCTAACATTGATAAGGAAAGAGATAAAAATATATCAATTATTCAAAATTTTCACAACCAATTAAATTACTCATCAATGCCACCATTTCGGAATTATTTGTTGATTTTTTTGTCAGCAGCGTTTGGCCTACCAATGGCTTAATTTGGCCTGTCAAAGTTGTGAGGCCGACCTGCCGATTAAATCCATCGGCATGCCATTCTAGAAAATAAATTCAGCTGTCAAAGTGCCACTTTAAAGATACCAAAAATAAAATATTAAATATATCATGCATACATTATAAGTGACATGAACACCTTAAACACATCAATTCTACATGACTGTCACCTGTCATAATACTTAACTAAATGGTTAGTAACATTATTTCATAAAGAAAAATATTTAACATTGTTATGTCTATCATTAACTGTTACATGAAAAATGGCAGGTGTTACAGTGATTAGGGCTCTTAATCTTCCTATGATCCACATCATTGGCAAGAAAATTTTCCTATTGGTGTATGCCACCCACACTACTTGTATTGTTCAAAATTTGTTCAACAAAAAGCTGTGATTTTTTGAATCATCCATGATAATTTCAATAAAAAGAATTCCAAGTTAAATAAAATACTATCATAACAAAAATTATTTAATTTAAATAATTATGAAAATAAATTATCCTATGTTCAAATACTACTAGGATTTAAATTCAATAACTAATTAATGAATTATCTAAAGTCCCAAACTTTATCTAAATAACTATTTTCTTATAATTAATTAAACAATAAACTCTCCCCAAATAGCAGCCATGTTGTCACCTATAGTTTAATTGGACTGTTTTTGGCACTAGTAACCCAACTAGACTGTGGCGCATGCTCTTTAGGCCCCATTCAGCCCAAACTATTGTTGAGTGCATAATTGAACTAATACAAACGTACAAGTATACACGATCCACAAGTACTAAAGTGATAAATTAAGATTGTTTCCATAGAAATTTGACACTAGAACTGTTAAGTACTAAAATTATCTCACCCTAATCTTTCTCAAACAATGATAACAATAAAAACAATTAATACACAAAATAAAAATATAAATCAGAGTTGCAATCTAGACAACAATGAAACAAACACTCTACAATTAAAATTTCCCCAACACTCTACTTGAATCTCTCGTCCCTCTCTTTGATTAATTCACCAAATTAAATTGTTAACCGAGTAGCACTAATTCCTCTACAAGCCTCTTCCAATGGTCATGCAAATATATCCATCCTAACTAATTCACTATATTTCTATGATAATTAAATTAAGCAAAGATTTGTACACTTTGTAAATTATTCTTTTTCAATCACATAGTCAAGAGAATTTTAAGATCCCCAAACCCTTCGCATATTCATGTAAGCTTCAAACTATTCCTCAATCTTTTCAAGTCCCCTTATAATGAGTATGTAAGTAATGCAAACCCAAATCACAAGTTTGTATTATGTACAATTTGATCATTAGTGTACAAAATGGTATAAAATGCACAAGATATGCATGTGAATTCTTTACTTTTTACACAAGTTTGAAATAATTGCAATATCACATTCTTCTCTTAGAAAGTTCTTTAAAATAATTTTCAAACAATGTTTCTTAGGCAAAAATTCGATCTGCTATTTAAAACAAGTCAAGAGCTTTGGGTTTGCTTGGAAAAAAATTTCAATAAACTTTTAAACTTTTTCTTCAACTTGTAGGATCTTTCTTATGATGATATTAAGATTATACCCTTAAATCATGTGATGTTTTGTAAAGGAGGTATTTCTAAATAAATAAAGTGAATTTTTATTATATTTATGTGCATATATTATGAATACTTTGTAAACTATTAATGTAGCAGGTCATTAAATCAGCATACTATACATAATAAGATTATGTGGACTGAGACATAATGCGATATGAATGGCTAATAATTTTCATTAAATATAGTAAGTTGCAATCATATCGACCAATAGTCATATATAAAATGATCTTAATCTTGAGTTATTAGCATACTCCTATTTATGGATTTATGTCTTTTGATTTTCTCGGTATAGATTTGAAGATCTAATCTTATCCCTATATGTTGGAGGTGTAATGAAGTAAGTAGCCGAGAATGTCAATAATACAAGACAAAATCCATTTCTTCTCTAACAAGGAGCAGATAAATAATTCTCTTGAGTATGGATTTGGGTCTTGAATAATATGAGCGCTTAATTCATGATTAAGTTCATTAATTTATTATTCATTAAAGAAACAATAGCATTCAAGGATAAAGAAGTAATTACAGAGGTTAACAGATTTTATCTAGCTCTAATTATGAATTATTTATAGATGATCAACTTATATATAATGACTAGATCGAATGGAAGGCTCTAAGAAATGAGTAATTTACATATATAATTTCAAGAGTGTAATTACGAGTATTTAATGGAGTTATGTTGGAATTCATAATTAAAGAGTTTAATTAATATATAAGTTTTATTAGAGCTTGAAATTATGGGTCAATTAGTCCACTACCATCCTTGTAAACACTGTTTGGACAAGTAAAATTATTGGCATAATAATTAATTTAGAATTATAAAATTCTAAATTAAATATCACTTAAACTAATTATTCATGAAATTATTTACTATTGAATAAGTAATTTTGAAAAATACATAGTGGAGACCCCACTGTGTGTGGTGCCACACGGCATAGTGGAATATTCCTTGTACAGTCCAAAGCTTGATTACCAAGTTTCTATATATAGGATTTCTATTATTGGAGAAATGTGAATTAATTCAAATATGGAAACAAATGAGATTGGGTAAGAAGGAGACTTTCTCTCTTCATTATCCTTGAATTGGTGCCACCACACACTGATAAGGAAGGAGAAAGTATTCTTGTTATTTTAATTAAATATTTGATATTTAAAATTAAAATGAAAGAAACTTTGAAAATTAAATGAGTCTTCCTTTCCCTATAAATAGAGCTGCCTCTATTCATTCTACATACTTGTAGAACTCTGCTAGAATTCCTTCATATAGGCATGTAAGAGAAAGAAAGAGATTGAAGAAAAGTTCTTCATCTCAAGACTCGTTTTGCTCATGTGTTGGGATTAACGGGTGACCAAATGTTAGTTGTGTTGGAAACACAACTAAATTTTAAAACTTTTATATCAGAGTATTTTCCAAACACAAGTTTCACATGCTATATGCATAAATTTACCAGATCTTACTAACCTCTGTGAGCCAAAAAGCTCCTGCAATTAGTGAAGAGAAGTAACGCTACAGAAGGACCTCAACCAACTGGCCTTCTTTGCTGTTCTCTATCCACAATCGAAGTGAGTGTGGGCTCACACATACAGCTATTCCCTCAAGTGACTCTCCTTCCAACCAATCAAGAGAACCCAAAGCTAGTGTTCATGATTTATGAACAAGAGCTCTCATGGAGTTTTAGAATCTCACCAGTAGAGTATCACTCTTAATCTCTCGATTGATCTAAATAATAATGAGATTCACTCCCTCTATATAAAGGTTGGGTCTAGGAGTCAGTCTTTATCAGATAATGCCTCAAAATTCAAATTAGAATCAAATTTGAATCAATATGTGATGAAATCCACGTGAAAACACGTGACCTTTTTATCGCGCATAGGCAAGCCGATCTGTCTAACTAGCAGGCCAAACTTGCCCCATCGGCATGCTGAACTTGAAGATCGGCATGCCAAACTATCGATAAAAATCTCAGTGAATTTTTTATTTTCCACCCGAGATTCTATAGGATAAAGTCTCAGTTTTAATTCAAATAATCCAATAAAAAAGTTATCTAATTAAAACAACTTTATCTAGATAATCTCTAGGAAAATAAATGAATTCCTAATAATTTTACAAGTTTATGTTGATTTAATTTATTCAAAATTAAATCAACTGATAAACAGACAAGAATTATCTTACCCAATAATTCAACAAGTTTGATGAGGGCATCGTTAGCACAAGCAAGAGCACTTGGGAGACATATTCTAATCCAATTCAAGTTCCCATTGGTCCGGTTATGAAAGCTCGTGCGAAGAAGTTTAAAGAAATGCTTATTGGGCTGATTCAAGCAACTTGGGCTCAAGCTATTGCATGGAGGCCCATTAAGGGAATTGCATGCGACACCCAGACCAACAAATGCGTGATTCAAGCTCTAGAAAGGATCGAGTAATTTTCATTTCAGTTACTTTCCCGTTTTGAGGTGACACATGGCGAGAAGAATCAGCTTATGACCTTTTAATGTCTAGTTTCCTTTTTGTCGTTTGTTTATTTCTATTATTGTAAAGCTTTTAAGCCATTAAGGAAACTTACCTTATTTTCTTTAGATTAGGTGATTTGGTAATTGATTTGCCCGAAATTCCATGGGGAATTAGGAGCTGAAAATTCGCATAGGAACCCCTATATATTGTAACGAATTTCAATCAATTGGATACAAGTATTAACACAATTTGAGGTTTTAATTCTCTTTGGTTCCTAAACGAACAATTCGAACTTATCGAAAATTTTCGTGGCGTTCATAGACTTATCAATCAGTCCATCCATAGCTGATTGTGGCGTCCTCACATACCAAGACTTATCAGTCAGTCCATCCATAGCTGATTGTGGCGTCCTCACATACCAAGGTTCGTGCTTCTTGTTGGGCATCGGGTCGCGGTTCCATCCAAAACCGGTTAGAAATTTTGATCTTGGAAACCAATCTTGGTTAGGGTCGCGTCAGCTCTTGGCGTGGTTCATATCATTTGGTAATCAGAGCTAGGTTCTAATCAGGTTTTGCTTATCCGTTCTCTTAGTTTATGTTTGTTTCAGTTGTTCGTGAGTTTTTGATTTCCATTATCAAAGTTGGTTTAAAAAAAAAAAGATCCGAAAAGAAAAGAAAGAAAAGAAAAGAAAAGAAAAGAAAAAAAAAACAAGAGGATCCAAAAAAAAAAAATTTAAGGAATCCTTCCTTAAATTTTTTTTTCAGATTCTTGTTATTCATCATTTAAGGAATCCAAAATTGAATTCCCTATACAGAGCAAAAAAAAAATTTCGTCAAATTTCGTTCCTTTTGGGTATGATTCTGAAAGCCTAAATTCTTTGTTCCTGTTATAGTCTTGTCTCTTTGGTAATCTATTTGTGAATTGTCAAGGAAATTTTGATATTGATTTGACTAGTTTTATAGGAACTGAGTGAGAATTAACGAGTGGAAAAAGGCATAGAGGCGAGAGCATTTGAGTGGACAAAAGCCGAAAGTATTGACGGTAAACACGAGTGAAATTGAGTGAACCCTTTCACTAGTGAAACACGTAAGGGAGTGTGGTAAGGTCCTTGGAAAATGTCAAACAACAGCAAGAACACTATTGAGGGTACCTCGGGTGCAGCAGACCCAAAACTTCTTATGGAAGCGATGATGGGGGAGATGAGGCGATTGTTGAGGGGAGAGTTAGGACAGCTTCATGAGAGGATAGACCGGATAGAAAACGCACGTGTGGAACAGCCACAACATATTCCTCATGCGTGTAGGCGAGAAAGGGTTCCGGTTAGAGGAGAGGTTGATGACTACTACAGGATTGATGGGGAAGAGTTTGACGAAGGAGAAGATTCAGCAGGTAGTCACCGAAGATTTGGATGGGATAGAGGAGTTAGGAACCAGGAAGATGATAGTTTGAGAGGCATAAAAATGAAGATACCATCATTTCAAGGCAAATCCAATCCAGAAGCGTACCTAGAATGGGAGAAGAAAATGGAGTTCATCTTTGACTGCCACAACTATTCTGAGGCGAAGAAGGTAAAACTGGCTATAATTGAATTTTTTGATTATGCTATTAATTGGTGGGATCAGCTTGTTATAAACAGGAGACGAAATAGAGAGCGACCTATTGAGTCATGGGAAGAGATGAAGACCGTAATTTGGAAACGATTTGTACCAACTTACTACTACCGGGAGTTGTACAACAAACTACAAAACCTTAAGCAGGGCAACCAGAGTGTAGAGGAGTACTATAAGGAGATGGAGGTTATGATGATTCGGGCTAATATAGAGGAGCATCGGGAGGCTACAATGGCAAGGTTTTTGGCGGGTTTGAACCGAGATATTCACAATGCCGTTGAGTTACAACATTATGTGGAGTTGGAGGACATGGTGCACATGGCTATTAAAATTGAGAATCAACTTATGAGGAAGGGCAGTAACACACGTCCTAGCCAAAACCTGAGCACATCGGCTTTGAAAATCAACCAATGGAAGAGGGATGAGAAGCAATCCAACCCCAAGCCAAAGATCGAGCAAAAACAAGAGGTGGCCAGCCATGGGAATCAAGGTAAATCTGATTCTTCCACTACTCGGACTCGTGATATTAAATGTTTTAAATGTCAAGGCAGGGGTCATATAGCAAGCCAATGTCCGAACAAACGAGTTATGGTGATGCGGGACAATGGAGACATTGAAACCGAGGAGGATTCAGAAAATGATTCTATGCCTTCATTAGAGGATGCCGAAGATGAGGAGTGCGCTGTCCAAGGAGAATTGTTGGTTACAAGGAGAGCTTTAAGTGTGCAAGCCAAAGAAGAAGATGAAGAGGTGCAACGGGAAAACATCTTCCACACTAGGTGCCATGTCCAAAACAAGGTATGTAGTGTGATTATTGATGGTGGGAGTTGTACTAATGTTGCTAGCACAACCATGGTAGAGAAGTTAGGGCTGCCAACAATTAAGCATCCTCGACCATATAAATTGCAATGGTTTAATGATACTGGTGAGGTAAAGGTGCATAAGCAAGTGTTCGTTTCTTTTGGCATTGGAAGATATGAAGATGAAGTTTTGTGCGATGTGGTTCCAATGCAAGCTGGGCACTTGTTATTAGGCAGACCATGGCAATTTGATCGGCGAGTTATGCATGATAGTTTCACCAACAAGTACTCATTTGTTCACAAACAAAAAACGATAACTCTTGTTCCATTAACACCAAAACAGGTCTATGAAGACCAAGTGAGCTTACAGAGAGAAAGTGATAAAAAATGAAGAGCGAAGAAAAATCAAGAGTGGGAGTGCAGAGAGAGAGTTCGGCCAGTGAGAGAAAAAAGGAAGAGATGGCCGAGAAAAAGGAGAGCAAAGAGAGCAAGGGAGAGAAAATTGAGAGGGCTGAAAAGAATTCACAATCAGCCAATGAGAGAAAAGTAGAGAGAAAAACAAACTTTTATGCAAGAAAGAGTGATGTGAGAAGAGCTTTGTTTTCTAATCAGTCGATGATTTTACTCATGTACAAGGAGGCGTTATTAAACACTAACGATTTTGGTTCCACCTTGCATAGTTCTGTTGTTTCTCTTTTGTAGGAATATGAGGATATCTTTCCCGAGGAAACACCGCAAGGTTTACCTCCAATCCGCGGGATTGAACATCAAATCGACTTCATACCTAGAGCTACAATCCCAAACCGACCAGCCTATAGGAGTAATCCCGAGAGTACAAAGGAACTCCAACGGCAGGAAGGGAGACCAGTAGCATATTTTAGTGAGAAGCTGAATGGGGCAACTCTTAATTACCCAACTTATGATAAAGAGATGTATGCATTGGTTCGGGCATTAGAGACGTGGCAGCACTACCTATGGCCTAAGGAGTTTGTGATTCACACCGATCATGAGTCCCTGAAACACTTGAAAGGCCAGCACAAGCTGAATAAGAGACACACTCGTTGGGTGGAATTCATAGCGATGTTTTCGTATGTCATTCGCTACAAGCAAGGCGAGGATTTGAGGACAAATCCTTCTCAAGAGGAGGGGAATGATGAGGGCATCGTTAGCACAAGCAAGAGCACTTGGGAGACATATTCTAATCCAATTCAAGTTCCCATTGGTCCGGTTACGAGAGCTCGTGCGAAGAATTTTAAAGAAACGCTTATTGGGCTGATTCAAGCAACTTGGGCTCAAGCTATTGCATGGAGGCCCATTAAGGGAATTGCATGCGACACCCAGACCAAAAAATGCGTGATTCAAGCTCTAGAAGGGATCGAGTAATTTCCATTTCAGTTACTTTCCCGTTTTGAGGCGACACATGGCAAGAAGAATCAGCTTATGACCTTTTAATGTCTAGTTTCCTTTTTTTTGTTTGTTTATTTATATTATTGTAAAGCTTTTAAGCCATTAAGGAAACTTACCTTATTTGCTTTAGATTAGGTGATTTGGTAATTGATTTGCCCGAAATTCCATGGAGAATTAGGAGTTGAAAATTCGCATAGGAACCCCTATATATTGTAACGAATTTCAATCAATTGGATACAAGTATTAACACAATTTGAGGTTTTAATTCTCTTTGGTTCCTAAACGAACTATTCGAACTTATCAGAAATTTCCGTGGCGTTCATAGACTTATCAATCAGTCCATCCATAGGTGATTGTGGCGTCCTCACATACCAAGACTTATCAGTCAGTCCATCCATAGCTGATTGTGGCGTCCTCACATACCAAGGTTCGTGCTTCTTGTTGGGCATCGGGTCGTGGTTCCATCCAAAACCGGTTAGAAATTTTGATCTTGGAAACCAATCTTGGTTAGGGTCGCGTCAGCTCTTGGCGTGGTTCGTATCAAAGTTTATCTTGAATTAATTTTGTCACAAAATTAATTCAACCGATAAACATACATGAATTATTTGATTCTTCTGAATTTCAACCAATCTAATAAATCTGACATAATTCACCAATTATTGGAAAAGCATGCCGTATCATTACAGGATGTTGTGAGCTAGCAAAGGAGACCAAATAGATCTATATAGTTCAAGCTCCCGATAATTATGAAACTCAATATCCGAGATATACATTTCATAATTATCAACTCCAACGCCACTCCACTAAAAGCTTGGAGCTGCACTCTCAAACTATATAGAATTACGAAGCCCGTATAGCTAAGTCCCTAGAACATATCATAGTGTATCATATCCCCATAGGATTATCCATAACCAGCTTAAGGACATGTTCTGTCTTACCTTCCCGATTATTTTTATCTCACGTTCTGTTATCTCACCATCAAAAAACTTACCATCTAAAGACAGTATACCATTTGGTTATACCTATGTATCTAAATGGTTGAGCACTTCAGTTTTTTAATTACAGGATAACGCATATAAGAGGATACCACTACTCTTAAAGAGAAGCTATGGATTTCCATATCTATAAATAACAGGTCAGCGCTATCAAGAGTTATGCCTCCGACGAGGAAGCCATCGTCATCTAGTTCCAATGACTCGTCGAGTGGTTACCTTGACTTGGGGCCACCCGTTGCTAACGAGGATCTCGAGGATGTGATTTGGCACCTTTACCCCTCATGCCAGCTCCAAATTTGTAGTAAGCTCTAAGTTTTTTTTTTTTTTGGTCAAGCTCCATCTGACTTAGATTTGGTTATAGATATGTCTTAGCAAAGGATGATGGACAACCTTTGCCACTTGAAGGGGAAAGTGGTCTCGGGGTCTAAGAGAAAGAGGGCCTCGAGGGTTGAGCAACCTTCCACCACAATCTAACCAATCGCCCCACTGTTGCCTCCGACTAGGGCAGGGGCCTTGTCCAGCCAAGACCCACAACCAGCCATCACGACTGTCATGCAACCACCACCAATGGAGCCACGAGGAGGTGAAGAAACACTCGCTGTCTGGTGATTGAGAGCATTGGGGAGGCGGTGCCTTAAGACTCATTTTTTAGGAGTATCTTAGAGGAGTCCTTCCCAAGTTTATTTCAGGCAGCCTTTCGCTCTTCCACCAAGGTAAATCAAGTTTGTATCCCAAGCACCTTTTAACTTTAGTTTTTCTTTTGCCCTAACCATCTCTTTTTTAGGCCTACGTACTTCTTGAAATGGCCAATATGGCTGGTGTGTGCAAATTTGGTTTTGAGAAGCAGAAAGCAAAGAAGGCCGCCATGGAAAAGGCCGAGATAGAGAAGGCACTTGAGTCGAAGGAGGCTAAACTGAAGCAAGCAAAGACAGACACTACCCAGGCCAAGGATAAGGCAAAAGGGCCTAGGAAGAGGCTGACCAGGTGAAGTGGCCGCAGACCAGGCTCGGGCCGAGTAGCAAGCTACCAGGGAAGAGTACGAGCGCTTCCTCAAGGAAGAGCTAACTGGTTGACTCACCCAGGCCATCTAGGATTTCAAGGCCTCCGTAGAATACGTGGACAATTACTATCTCGAAATGACCGATTTGTGAGAACACATTTTGGAGAGGCATCCCGAGGCGGCTGATTTCGATTGGTCCCTAAGTATTGAGCCTGAGGCAAATAAGGAGGCTGAGCAGGTCGACTAGGAGGTCGTGGTGGACTTAGACGACAAGCACGACGATGGCAGGAACAGCAATGCCAAGGATAGGGCCCAGGCTTAATTTGTTTCTTGTAATTCAATATCCAGGTTTGGGGGGTGCCCGGTTATTTGTACCTCCCAAAGACAATTTTATATTTTTTTTATTAATGAATGTTTCCTTTCATTTTCCAAGTTTATTATTCCTTGAAAACATAACCTTTTAGTTTTACCTTGGAACAATGATTCTCGGATATGAAACATTAATTCCATTCACTTAAATGCTTCTCAGAAATGAAATAATAATTTCTTTTTTCTTGGGTTAAAAGCTTCTTGAAAATGAAACACAAATTTCAATTTTCAAGTTAAAAGCTCTTCGGAGATGAAATGGTAATTTCATTGTTTCTGAGTTATGGCTTCTCAGAAATGAAACACACTTCAATTTCCAAGGATGATTTTCCTCGGAAGCAAACTATCTCGAAAATGGAATATTGATTTCATTTTTCCCAAGCTGAATGTTCTTTGCATGAGGTCAACCATAATATAGGTAATACCCTATAGCCCCTATTAGACTTGTTTAAGTTCGCTTGAACTTTTACAAGTCTAATTATAGTTGGGAGTTATGTACCTGGAATCATTGCCATGTGAGGGCAACTCTTGGCTGGGTCATCTGTATAGTGGCAGACTAGTGGACTAGTGTTATGTTCACTCATGGTTGGGACCGTGTCGACCAAGCCCCCAGTCCTGTTAATTAGGATGACTCCCCCTCTTTGGGAGTTGTAGTCGAGTCCCCCAGACTGGGAGTTAGGACGGCTCCCCCTCTTCGGGAGTTATGGCCTTCTTAACACGAATTGCTTAGAGAAATTATGCAGAATAAATATTTTCATTAATTTCTCTTTTTTACATTCCAGTTCTGCTTAACAGATTTGGTTACAAAAGAATGAAGTTAGAGGTCAAAAAAGGTGTTTTGGCTTTTGTTAGCAAAAGAATTTCTTGAGGTGCTCGATATTCCAAGGATGGCCGAGCATGTTTTCTTCCAAATTTGTGAGTTTATAGGTGTCTAGCTGTATAATTCTAAACACTTTGTACGGGCCATCCCACTTCAGTCCAAATGACCCTAGCCCGAGTTGCTGAATGATGACCTTTTTGAGTGCCAAGTCACCAACTTTAAAGTTTCTCGATTGGACCTGCTTGTTGTAATACGAAGCAACCACCTAATTCCATGTTGCAGTACAAATTACCACACAATCTCTTTTCTCCTTGAGTAGATCAAGCTCGGACATCATGATTTTGGCATTTCAAAGCTTGTCATATTAGTCGACTCTGAAGGTCGGCAAACTAACCTCAGCCGGGATAACCGCCTCAGCCCCATAGATGAGGGAGAAAGGAGTCTTCCTGGTGTCAGTCCAGGCAGTAGTTTGGTATGCCTAGAGCACTATTGGGAGCTTGTCGATCCACGCGCCTTTGTGGTCCTCAAGCTTTTTCTTCAGGTTGTCTTTAATTGTTTTTTGACTACTTCAACCTGCCCGTTGCTCTGAGGATATCCAAGCGAGGAGAATACTTTCTTAATCCTGAGCTGCTTGCATAGGCACAGGAGACTTGATGATTCAAATTACTTGGCATTGTCGGTTACAATGGTATGTGAAATTCCAAACCGGTAGATGATGTTCTTCTAGATAAAATTAGTGCACTTTGCCTCAGTCATGTTGGAGCATGGCTTAACTTCCACCCACTTAGTGAGGTAGTCTATGGCCACGATGCAATACTTAAACTATGATCGGGATTGGAGAAGTGGTCCGATTAGGTCAATGGCCCACTTGGCGAAAGGCCAAGCAAATGTCACCAAGGTTAGTGTTTCGGCATAGTGTCCGATCGCCCGAGCAAATTGTTGACATTTGAGGCATTTCTACACGAACCCCTTGCAGCCTTGGTCCATGGTCAGCCAATAATAACCTTGTCGAAGGCACTTCTGAGCTAGGGATTGCCCCCTATGTGGTTGCCATACAGCCCCTCATGGATTTCCCTTATTAAGTATTGGACCTCCCTGGGTCCTACGCACCTCAGGCATAGAGTAGTGTAGTCGTGTCGATAAAGTTTTCCTCCAATCATCGAATATCGAGCAGAGCTGTTGCAAATCCAACGTGCTTGTTCTTGGTCACCAGGCTACTCAACTATGGTCAAGTATCGGATGATCGGGTCCATCCATGTGGTTTCTTGCTCTTTTGCTACATTAGGTACTTCCTTGGTGATGCTCAGCTTTATCAATCTCTCAATAGAAACCAATGTCAATTCGTTGTCACCCAAGCCCGAGGCCAACCAAGCAAATGTGTCAGCCTTGGAGTTTTCAGATTTGGGAATTTGAATGAAAGAATAAGCTTTAAACTGCCCTAACAAGGCCTTGACTTCTTGCAAATATGCTATCATGGACTCTGTTTGGGCTTGAAATCCCCTGGAAACTTGCTGGATAACAAGTATAGAATCACTATGCATAAAAATGCAATCCACCCTGATGTCTCTTACAATCCTGAGGCCGGTTAGCAGTGCTTCATACTCGACTTCATTGTTGGATGCCTTAAAGTCAATGCATAGGGCGTAGATTGCTTTATATCCATCCGGGCTGGTTACTAACATGCCAGCACCTGACCCGTCAGTGTAGGATGATCCATCTACAAAGAGTTTCCACCCAGGCTTGAAATCTTTACCATCCCTGCTACCGTTGGGGAAGTCTTACTCTTCTACATGGGCCTTCTCGACGAAAGGAGTACTCTGCATGGCATCGGTGAATTCAACAATAAAGTTAGCTAAGGCTTGCGCCTTTATGGCCATTCTTGGAACAAAATGAATGTCGTATTGCTCGAGCTCAGTTGACCACTTGGCCATCCACCTGATATCTTTGGACTTAGAAGGACTTGTCATAGGGGGTACTTGGTTGGGACTCGACAATATGGCCTTGAAAGTACAGTCGGAGCTTCCGAGCAAACACGATGAGGGCAAGGGCGAGTTTCTCCAATGGAGAGTATTTCTCCTCAATGCCTTAGAATGCATGGCTTGTGTAGTAAACAGCTTTCTAGATTTTGTCTTCTTCTCGGACGAGGATCGAGCTCAGCCTTCTCAAACATGGCTAGGTAGGCATATAATATTTCTCCTAGTAAAGGTTTGGACAGGAGCAAGGGCATGGCTAGGTGCCTCTTAAGGTTTTGGAATGCTTCTTCACACTTCCTACTCTACTCAAACCTCCTCTTGCGTGCCTAAAAAAACAGGTGGCACTTGTCTGTAGACCAAGAGACAAATCTAGATAGGGCTGCTACCATGCCGGTCAACTTTTACACTTCTTTGACTGTACAAGGAGAATGTATGTCGATCATAGCTTGGGCTTTTGCCAGGTTGACCTTGATCCCACTTTGGTTGAACATGGAGCTAAGAAACTTGCTTGAGCCGACCCTGAATGTGCACTTTGTCAGGTTGAGTTTCATCCTATATTTTCACAGAATGTCGAAGCTCACTCAGAGATCGCCGATGTGGTCCACTGCTTGGATAGATTTGACAAGCATATCGTCTACATAGACCTCCATGGTCTTGGCGATTAGCTGAGCGAACATCATGTTCACCAAATGCTAATAGGTTGCTCTGACGTTCTTCAATGTGAAGGGCATAACCATGTAGCAGAACAACCCTTGATCCGTGGTGAATACAGCCTTGATTTAATCTTCCTTGGCCATCCTGATCTTGTTGTAGCAAGAGTAGGCACCCATGAAGCTTAACAACTCATGTCCGGCTGTAGAATCGACGAGCTAGCTAATCCGAGGAAGTGGAAAACAGTCCTTAGGGCAGGCTTTGTTTAGGTCGGTGTAGTCTATGCAAACCCGCCACTTCCCATTGGCTTTCTTGACAAGAACTACATTAGCAAGCCATTCTGGGTACTTGACTTCTCGGATGAATCCAGCTTTCAATAGCTTTTGCACTTCCTCATTGATAGAGACGTATCTCTTCGGGTTACAAGCTCTCCATTTTTAGATGATTGGTTTATACTCCGGTTGGACATTAAGGCTGTGGTAGATTACACTGGGGTTGATATCAGGCATGTCTTAATGGGACTATGCAAATACATCCCAATATTCCATTAGGAACCTCTCTAGGTCAGCCTGAATCTTAGATTTTAGCTGAGAACTGAGTTGGACCATGTGGTCGAGATGTTCAGGGTCCAAATTATACGGCACTAAATCCTCCACAAGTGTGGCCCTCACCTCTTCTTTCGAAAGCTGAGGATCCAAGTTAGACAGTATCTTTGGCTTTGGCTTGGTGGGGAGTGGCATCTCGTCAACCTTATGAATAGTCAAGACACTCAAAGGCTGAGCCGAGGCTGCCCTAACAACATTCACATAGCAGTCTCAGGAATTCTTCTGCCACGACTTGATGACCCTAACTCTATTCTCCATTTGGAACTTCATTGCCAGATGGTAGGTAAGGACCACAGCCTTCAGGGCATTCAACGCTGGACGCTCGATAATTATGTTACACTAGGAGGGTTTGTCGACAACAAGAAAGTCGATAATGCACGTCACCCAAGCAGCCCCTCTCTAAAGGTGACTGGCAGGCCAACCTTTCTAACTGCTTGGACGCATACCCCAGTGAAGCTATACAAAAGTGTCTGGACTAGGGTAAGAGTAGTGTTGCTAATTTTTAACTTGTAATAGGCCTGCTTAAAATAGATGTTAGTCGAACTACTGTTGGCAATTAGTACTTGTTGGACAATGTTGTTGGCGATCTACAACTCACACACTAGGGCGTCGTTGTGTGGATGAACAAGTTTATCTGCCTCTTCCTAGTGAAGGTGATTAAGACATCCTATTGTCGACAAATCTTGTTGATGTACTCAGATGTCTTCATGAGGTCGCCCTTTTTGACCAACCGAGCTTCCCAGGCATAAGCTCGCCGCCTACTCTAGGTATCCCTGGTGATAGGCCAGTCAAATATTGTGTGAACAATGTTCTTGGGTTTCGAGGCATTCCCACCTTCAAGTGGTTGAGCCTTTATAGCCCTAGTCGGCTGAATGTCTCTCCTAGTTATGGAACCAGGGGTTAGGTCTCGCTCAATGAATTTCGACAAATGTTCATCTCGAACCAGTCATTCTATCTGGTCCTTGAGTTGGATACAATTGAAAGTATTGTGTCTGACATCCTTGTGAAAGTTACAGTACTTGTTTTGGTCTCTCTTAGCGTTACTCCCCTTCAGCTTGGGTGGATCTACCAATAGGTTTCTACCACTCACCTCAACGAGCACCCTGTCGATGCTGGTGACCAAGGGTGTGTTGCTTTGGAACTTTTCGGTCGGCACCTTTGTCTTTTTAGTCTTTTTCTCCTTCTTCTGCCTCTTGTTGTGCTCGACGCTCAACTGTTTAGGTGTGTATTTTTGTTTCTTCTCTTTCTTGCTGCTACTACCACTACCACTACCTTCTTCTCGGTGGCTTTTTATGTATTCGGCCATGTTGGCATACCTTTACGCATAGCCAAACATCTGAAAAAATGTGCTCGGTTGTTCAAAGGTGAGCATCAAAGACCCCCGACGAAGACATGTGTTAGGGTCTGATCTTCGATGTGTCTTACCTTTAGCGCTGCTCTAGTGAAATGATTAATCTAATCTTTGACACTACTGTCCCCTTGCTTGACGGCGTAGAGGTGAGTTATTTCCTTTCTTCTTGTCCTGGTTGACCAGAATACAGAACAAAAGGCATCAGACAATTGTCGAAAGGAGGTAATGGTTCCCAGCTCAATCCTCTTAAACCATTACCGAGCTGGACCAGTCAATGTAAGGGAAAAGGCTTTACACATAGCTGCATTGCTAGCGTTCTACAACAACATATGGCCTCAGTAGAGCTCCACGTGCTCATCTATGTTCATCGTTCTGTCATAAACCTTGATCTGTGGGATCTTAAATTTTGGCAACATGGGAACCTGCATAATGGCGTCAGCGAACGGTGGATCTTGCATGCCACCTTCATTGAGCCTGAACCAATTGTTGCGGATACAACCAAGTTGGTCCTGTAGCTCCTGAAACTAGTGGCTATTGGTATCTTCTTGCAGTTCCACCCTATACGAGGCACCACCCTCAACCTTGTCATCAACCCCAAGTTACTGGTCCTGTCGAATGTCTCCTTGACATCCGAGTTGATCAAAGACCGATGCTCGGGATCCCTACGGTGATTGTCCTCAGCCTCTTTGAGGGCCAAGTCGGCCTTCTCGGGCAAGCCTATTGTTAGCTGAGACTCCTCTTATGGATCGTCTAGAGTGCTTGAAATTAGCTTCATTTGTGCCCTCGATCGCCTATCCTACTCGCCCCCTTGCCTAGTCTGCCTGGGCTGGGGAAGGAGGACAGGAGCCTATTGACGCTTTGCCTGTTGCTACGCAAGTTATTGTGTGAGTATCCGAACAACATTTGTGAGTTCTCAGATCGGATCCTAGGCAATCGGGTCATTCACTTGTTTGGCTCTGGCCACGCTACCCTAACCCCAGGACATGGACCTTGTAGCCCGGGGTTGACCACGAGGCCTGTTTGGGTTTTGGTTTTGGTTTCGTGCTTCACTCGATCCCTTCTATCGAGCACCCTCATCCCGAGTATTGCCTCATGTTACCATGCTTGGATTACAAGGCAGGTTTTGGTTAGTGATCTTAAGTGAAGGCATAGGGGCCCTCCTTCTAGCGCAAAAATGTTGATACTTACTAGTGGATAGCGATGATTCAACACTACGTGCGGCTACACACAGTGCTCAGGTGGCCCTTCCTTGCTCGTCTTGGCCTGCTTAGACACACCAACAACAAGAGGGGGGATGCTTCAAAGGTAAAAGAAAGGGGACACCAGTGAAGTACCAAGCAAGGGCTTTCCAACGCTCAAGGCAGGTGCTACTCGATAGAGTATGGGAGCTGGTAGTTAGGAAATAGCACGTTGGCCTTGAGCTGTAATAAATGAGCTCTATTTATAGGCTGCCACTTGGATTGGGTGTTAGGTGGGCTTTGGCTACAGCCTGTGTGTGACATCAAAGCCTGTCAAAGGGCAAGAGACATGTGTCAAGGTCCCCACCGACAGATTAGCCTTTATCTGACAGCAAGAATGTAGCCATTTGGAGGCTTTGGGTGGCAAGTGGCTATCTATTTGCAGGCTCCAATGACCCGACCCAACCCGAGCACGTGCCTTATCCAAGGTGGTGATACTTATGTCGTGGCCTATGGGGGCCCTGTGGAACACCTCGGTCTAACAGTCGAGCTCTTGGGGTCATTATCGTACATCTCGTGGACCATGATGAGTAGGTTTGCTGACCACCGAGGATGTGCTCCTCGACAAATAGTGCCGAGTACACCCCTGATATACGTGATAATCTCTTATCCTATTAGCTAAAGGATACCACCATGATCTCGTATAAGACTTATCCTTTTTGAGTATCATAGATTTGGTAGATCTAGATCACATTGAGTGCTTACATATCTAGGAGATCTTCTATTTCAAATTTACATGCAAATTGACCATTTTCCCCTTCTTGGGTATATCTGTTAACAGGCTTTTAGTAAACAACGAGGTTTTGTAGGTCGAGGTCCTCCTGGGCCTTTCTGGGTCGAATAACTGACTCAAGCCTAACTCGATGACCCGAGAACATATAGGATGATTTTAATCCTCAATTATTAACAAACTTCATTTTATAGAATTATATCTTTTGATCTACACAGCATGGAGTCAAGAATCTAATCTTATACCTTGTAGTTTGGAGGCATAGGGAAGTAAGTAGTCGGGAATGTTAATATCGTAAGATAGAATCCATTCCTTCTCTAAAAAGAAGCAAATAAATAATTTTCTTAAGTATTGATTTAGGTCTTGAATAATATGAGTGCTCAATTCATGATTAAGTTCACGAATTTATAATTCATTAGAGACTCAATGGTACATAAGGATAAAGAAGTATTTAGAGAGGTTAAAAAATTTACATATCTCTAATTATGAATTATTTATGGAGTAGCAATTTATATATAATAACTATATCTAATGGACGATTCCTGAATATGAGTAATTATATCTATGATTTTAAGAGTGCAATTCCAAGTTTTTAATAGAGTAACATTTGAATTAATAAAAAGGTAATATATTAATTAAAGAGTTTAATTAATAAATTGGTTTTATCGGAGCTTGAAATAATGGGTACATTGTCCCTTGCCATCCTTGTAAACACTATTTGAATAAGTGTAATTGTTGGTTTAATTAATTAGTTTAGATTTATGGAATTCTAAATTGAATATTATTCAAAATAAATTAGCTAATTACTTTATAATTGTTAAACAATAAGATAATTTAATAATAAATAATAATTAATTTTAGAAGACATATAGTGGATGGATCCTACTGTATGGTGTATGCTGCTACAGAGAAAGGTTCCTTGTACAGTCTAAGGCTTGTTCATCAAGTTTCCTTTTCTAAAAGTTTCTAATTTTGCTAAATGTGATTTAATTGAAAATTAAAAATTGAAAATTGAAGTTTGAGACTATCGTTAAAAACCTTTAAGATCATACATATAATGGACAGATAATAAGAAAGACGTGAGTCTTAAGGTAATGGCCTAAATGTAAAAGGTCCGCAATCGAGGGAATAAAGTTATATGCTTTATTCATGTTAAGATTGTTATGTTTTCTACATCCCTAACAGGAGATGACTTGTATTAGTCATCGGAGTAGAACTCTATGAGTAGAGATATTGGTATACTATCATAAGTGATGATATATTGGACAGGACCAAAGATAAATTATTTTAGTTAATAAATTTGTTCCAATAAATCAATTCATTTTAAACAGCCATATATTTTACATCTTAATCCTGAAATGAATCAACGGGTCTATATTTGTACTTGTGTCTTTGAACATCCTCAACTAAATGAAGGTACACATCCTGGTACTCGGAGACATGACTCTTGAATGATGTAGACTCGTTGTTCATAGATGTGGAATCCATAGCTCTTTGGTAGAGTCAATGATATCCTCTTAAAGGCATTATCTTGGAATTGAAAAACTAGAGTGACTCAGCCATTTGGATACATTTGTGTGAACGGTTTACTATTTGTGTTAATTATGAATAGTAAGTATTCTAGTAATGAGATAATAGAACATAAGATAAATATAATCAGAAAAGTAAAATGGAATTCCATTCTTATATCGATTATGGATATCCTATGGGGATGTTGCACATCATAATATTTCATGGACGAAAAAACTTATTAGAGTTTTCTAATCTTGCATATAGTTTGAGAGTGCAACTTAAGCTTTTAATGGAATAGCTGTAAAGTTGATAATTATAAAATAAGTGTGTCGGAAACATATCATTTAATAATAATAGGAGATTTAAATATATATATATATATATGTCTGTCGGCTTCCCTTTGCTAGCTCACGCCTTTTTTTGTAATGATACGTCATTTTTTTCTTACAGATTATAAGTTATGTTAATTCTATGATAGGCTCATATGTGGTCGTTTGGATTGTAATTTCATGTTAGTTTATTGGTTGAATTAATTTCATGATTTAATTTAAAATAAACGTATTGAATTATTTGTATCAATTTTATTTGATATGGGATTATCAATATATGAGTATTTTCATCAGGTAACTTTTATATTGGGTTATTTAAATTAAAAATGAAGGCCTAAGAAAGATTTCTGTGTTGAATGAAGTGAAGAACTTTCCATGCTAGGTAGAACCAATAACGGG
Organism: Artocarpus heterophyllus; assembly: GCA_025403435.1. Classification (NCBI taxonomy): domain Eukaryota; kingdom Viridiplantae; phylum Streptophyta; class Magnoliopsida; order Rosales; family Moraceae; genus Artocarpus; species Artocarpus heterophyllus. Next base: position 18,718,903 of record CM046346.1, read on the forward strand.
TGAGTAAGTCTTGCTGTTCGGTTTGAGATAGACCCGTAGGTCGGTTGTGTGAACCGACAAGCCAGTGTGATAGTTACAGTTACAAGTTTGATGTGTTTCTTATGCCGATTTAGACCTAGTTACAAATTTAGAAGCCCTATTTGAGAAGAATTGATGTTTTACCAGCCACTATAAAAAGGATACTTGTTCCAATTGTTATTTAGATTACTTGAGAAATTAAGAAAGAGATTTTGAGAGAGAGAAACTCTAAGGCTTCTATAGGGTTATTGTTTAACATCATGAATAATAACTCTTGGTTTTCTCTTGTGGCTAGAAGGAGACATTCCCAAGAGGAAAACGAAATGACTTGTGCCCACTTGCATTCTACTTGTGGAAAAGATAGCAAAAAAGACTAGTTATTTGACACTCTTCTAGACGTGATTCTCTTGTAGTAATTTTGTAGATTTTGTTCAACTAGTAGTGCGATTTCCGATCTACTAGAGGCACAAATATCTTTGATTAATTTATGGTAGATAGAATGTCTAACTCATTTTAGAAAAAATAAATAAATTTTACTGCGTACTCATTTTCCAACAATTGGCATCAAAGACGTGGATTTTGAAGTTTGTGATCATGGTCTGTACATAAATTATGTGATCTTAATATCCCTCCTATGCTTCAATTGAATTTTTTAAAGAGTTGACACTCTAAGGTTTCTATATGTTATTATGTTGTCATGAGATTATAAGCTGAATGATATTTATTCTTAATTTTTAATTATTTTTTGTTCAATTATTTATTCATTACTTAATTTTGTCAGTTATGGTTTCTTAGAGGTTAGAATGGTTATATCTAGGTTTTTTATGTAATTTGCTGGTGGTCAATCTTCACCGTATAGAATTTGTTAATTAAAATTTTATTTTATAGAAATTTTGTAAATTGGAGACAGTATAGGTTTTGTGTTGTAAGTTTTTAGAAAAATATTGATTTTATGGATAACGGATCTTGAATATGGAGGTAACTATAGTTCTATGCCTTTTTTCTATGTTTATAAAATCTTTCATGTTTTTGAATTGTTAAAAATAAAAATTGCAATTATTGTTTGAAAAGGAAACAAAAATGTTGTATCAGCATCAAACTGACAGACTAGTTACTTAGATCCAACAGGCCAGTTGATCTCAAGCAAAGTCATCCTTTGTTTGTTGTTGCATTTTCGAAGCAGTTTTCTTTCTTTTAGGCAATTTTGAAAAACATAAAATTTTTTATGATAACCAGAAATAGAATTCGATCTATATGCGATTGAAATTAAAGACGGACGCCATATGAAGAAGGATACAACAAGAAGATACAAGATGAAAAATCGATATATGCTTCAATTTAATCTTTGTAATTTTTTTTTTTTTTTTTGTCTAGAGTAGAATCATAATATTATAGTTGATTATTATATTGCTTGTAATTTTGCATATTGCCTTACATGTGTGCTTTATAATATGTTTTGCCATATATGTTGATAACTTGTCATGTAGATGCGGAACGTCGCTCATTAAAAATAAATTGCTTATGCATTTTTAACATGAAACTTTGCTATTTTAAATATTGAGTAGGAGAAGGTTTTTGAAGAGAGGACCTAAGGTCTCTATTGTTGGTCCATAAGCAACACATGATGGTTTCGATCCCTAGAAAGGGATGCATCATATACTAGGTTGGATTTCGGAGATGATAATTTGCTTGAGCATGTTTTATCATTGTTCACTCCTAGATGGCAATTACAAACCATCGATAAAGTAGTTGAAACAATGGTAAAACACTCAAAATTAATTTGTTATTAACCTCCTTTAAAAGCTCTACTAATAAAAATGATGACTAAAGAAAATGATTATTAGTATATGCTAGACTAAGACGAGTTTTAGATGGTATATATACTAATTGGATGGGATCCATGTTTTTAATTAAATTTGACAAGTCTCCTTTAAGAGCTAGTTAAATTTTGAGTTAGAAATTATCATTGTAAGATTGTGCATACGCAAGGTTGCATTCAAGGACAATATAGCTGATCTATCATGAAAACACTACTGTCGAGGGCTTTCGAGAAACATGTAGAGGCTATAGGGATGCGTAACATGTCACATTTACTCACTTAGGGTGAGTAGGAGATTGTTAAACTTGGTGCTCTAAGGATTTAATTAAGTATTTGTTTTTAAGACATTTAATCAAGACAGAGTTTATTGTTTATGTCATTTATCATATATATCCTCCTTATATTTATTTCTGTTAAATATGTGATAAGCAAACAGAAGTCTGACACTGTTGTTTTAAACTTTTAATATCATGCATATGATGGATAGATTACACGAAAGACATGAATCTTAAAGTGATAGTCTAAATGTAAAAGGTCCGCAATTGAGGGAATAAATTTAGGCACTTCATATATGTTAAGATTGTTATGTCTACATCCCTAGTAGGAGATAACTTGTCTTGGTCTTTGAAATGGGACTCCACGAGTAGAAATATTGGTATATTGTCATAGGCAACGATATATTAGATTGGGACTGAAGATGATTTGATTTAGTTAATAATTCCATTTGAATAGATTAATTTGTTTTAGATAATCATATAAATTACATTTTAATATTGAAATGGAATAATATGTCCCCCTATACTTGACTTGTGCCTTTTGGTATACAATGGGTGACATCTTGAATTAAATAAAGGTACACATACAAGTACATTATAGACATAACTCTTGAATGATATAGACTCGTTATTCATATATATGAAATTCTTACCTCTTTGGTCTAGTTAATTATATCGGCTTATAGGCATTATCTAGGAATTGAAAAATTGAAGCACTCAGCAAATTGGATATATGTGTGTAACTAAATGGTTTATTATTCGTGTTTGTAATACCCCTAAGTGGGGGTTAACAGTTTTTAATAATAAAATAAGGATCAAAAAATATAAATAAAACATCAAAGAAATTTGCCTAGGACTTAAATGAAAACTCTTAAAACAAAATAAAAATATAAACAACAATGAAACCACAGTTTAATGTAATACCTTAAATTTAATAATATAAAACTGTCATCATCATCATTCAACCCTCAACATAATCTTAATACAGTCACAGAAAGTAACATTCGATGCTTACATTATCATGATGGACATTCTTAACAATGAAGCAAAACCAATGTTATATTGCTACATAGCTTCCTCAACAATGTTTCTTATCACCACCTCACACACTGCGAGTCCTGAAAAGCTAAAATATAGGGGAATGAGCAACAACATGCTCAGTAGTGAAAATATTGCTCACCTTAGGTTTTCATATTTGCCACATTAAAACCTGTATAGTTAGTTAGTTCTCAATATTATTCTTCAATATTATCATGTTCAATTCCGATGGGTATCTTATGATCATTCTTACCAAGTTCCATACATATATGTAAACATATTACTACAAAATTCAATTATGCTCATCTATATTCACTGTGCAATAAAATATGATATCACTCAACTCAACGAAACCCAAATAGGCGCGCTTGACCACCCTCCAAACATTCCAAAGGTGTTCCGGTGAGGGGACATCAAGCCTCGAATCCTCACCAAGTTAATTCTAGTACAGTGCATTCTAGGACTTTCAAAATACATATATATCTTGCAATAAAACAATCAATTTTAATTCCATAAAAACCTCACAAAAGATGAGTAATAGATTCCCCACCTCTTGGCGAATACTATGCTAATAACTTCTACCTCACAAAACCAAGCTCACAACGTAAGCTCCAAGTACTTTGTCATCCTATAACGTATAAAATAACCATACTTTAACTAAATTCCTAATCCATAATCATACCGTTTTACCGTCTATTCTTATTAGTGTGCTTTAATCATTGATATGAAATCCTTGGAACATTTTGTAACACAAAACGATGAAAACAAATGAGTTTGAACTGCCCGATCGGCCTACCGAACAAAACTGCTATTTTTGAGCTCTCTGCCGGCCTGCTGGTACTGTTCATCAGCCTGTCGGCACTGTTCATCCGGCCTACCAATAGTGTTCATCTGGCCTGCTAGTAATGTTCATCCAGCCTACCAACAGAATCAAAACTTATTGAAGTTTTAAAATCTTGAATATAGTCCAAGAGTGCACCTTTAAGCTTTTAGTGAAATAGCTATAAAGTTGATAATTGTAAAATAAACATGTCGAGGACATATCATTTTATAATTATAGGAGCTTGATCTATATATATATCCTTCAAGTCCCCTTTGCTAGCTCACACATTTTTTTGTAACGAAACGGCATGTTTTTCTTATAGATTGGCAAGTTATGTTAATTCTATGATAGGCACATATTTGGTTGTTTGGTTTGAGATAATTCATGTTAGTTTATTGGTTGAATTAATTTCATGAATTAATTCAAAATAAAAGTGCTAAATTATTTGTATCTGTTTTATTTGATAGGGGATTATCAATATATGACTATTTTAATCAGGTAACTTATGCATTGGGTTATTTGAATTAAAACAAAAATTTTATGAAAGAATTCCGTGTTGAATAAAGTGAAGAAGTTTCTACACTAGGTAGAACCGACAAGCCGATGAGTAATTTTAGTTACATGTTTTTGATATGGATTTTAACCCAGTTATGAAGTTGGAAGCCTTATTTGAATAGAATTGATGCCCTATCAACCACTATAAATAGGATACTTGTTCCTATTATTAGTTAGATCACTTGAGAAATTAAGAAAGAGATTTCTAGAGAGAGAAATTATGAAACTCCTATAATGTTATTGTTTAGCATCAAGAACAAAAACTCTTGGTTTTCTCTTGTGGTTGGAAGGAGATGTTACCAAGAGGAAGACTCAAGAACGTGTGCCCACTTACATTATGATTATCTTACATTATGATTATCTTACATTATGATTGTGGAAAAAGAGAATAGCAAAGAAGATTAGTTGGTTGAGTTTCTTCAGAACGTGATTCTCTCGTAGCAGTTTTGTAGATTTTGTTTAGCCAGAAGTACGGTTTTTGGTTTACTAGAGGTACAAAGATCTTTGATTAAATCATGGCATGTAGCATGTCAAACTCGTTTTTATGGAAATTGAGCTTTTATTAAAAAAAATTTTAATTTTATTACATACTCGTTTTCTAATATTTTACACACAATTGAGAGTTTTAGTGAGACCGCAAAAAAAAGAAAAAAAAAACCACTGCCAAGAAACCCTTAGGTAGGAGTGTATAGAGAGAGTGAAAAGGAGTTTTTTGTTCCTACTTTCGCTTTGCTAATGCATTGGGATTAGTGGGAGAGCAAAAGTGAGTGAGTGATCATTAGAAACCCTAATTCCTTCTACACCCACACGTTCGTTCATTCGGTGCCAAGGACTAGACGAGATAGACGGTGGTTTTATATAAAAAATAAGTTTCTGGTAAGATGTGTACTGTCCTAATCGGTTCTATCAGGTAAGCACAAATTATATATATTTATTAAGTGCTAAATAATATACTTTGTCGTAGCGATGCTTATAAAAGTTTTATGAAAATTTTTATTATATGTGATTTGCATATTTATGTTTTTGTATATTTTCTCTAAAAAGGTTTTAGAAAATGAATAACATTATTTATACTTACATAGTACTAATAATTACCTGCTCCATCTTACTTAATATCAAGATGCTTTTTTGTTCTTTTGAAAAAACGAATGCGTAACAAAATACGAGCCAATGAAAAATATTTTTTAATGTAAAAAATGGTTTTAATATGGCAAAAGATGGCAATGTAAAAAACGACCATAAAAAATTCGTAATGTTTCTTCAATGGCAACATAAAATTGAGAAGAAGTGCAAGTAAGGTAATGCAAATTGAACGCAAATAAGAATATCAGGTATTTGACTTGCATACTAACAAAATTTTTGCTTTTTTTTTTTGTTTTTGTTCTCATAATTTTTAGAAATATTTTTGTACACTTTTCGAGACAAAAATTTTAAAAACACTCCCAGTATAATTCTCAAAAAATACTTATTTTCCAAAACAAAACATTTTCACCTATTTTGAAAACAATACCAAATGGCTCTAAAGTTTTCAACATGATATCTTGACTAAGTTGAAGAAATCCAAATTTCTTAGAAATATTGGAATTCCCGATTTAAGTAAGTTGTGAGAAAAATATTAATTTTTGTTAAAATATAGGAAAAATTATATAGTAAATATGGATATTTACTTTAAAACATATTATTCTATAACATAATAATAACACCTAGAAAAATATATAAAGAAATTACACAGAAAAATTTGTAAAATCTTTAACATATCTATAAAGTGAAAATAAATTTTGCATGGTGCTCTCGGGAGGGTCGAAACTCGAAATGTTTCATCGTTTATTTTTACAAAATGTTTTTTTTTTTAATTTTCCAACTGAACTATTTTTTCCTTGTTTTTCAAAATGTTTTTCCTTTTAACAGCCCAACACGTTTTTTCCCTCCAAAAAATTGTTCTTTTTTATTTTTTGTTTTATTTTTATTTTTATTTTTTGTTAATATAGTTAATATACTTTTGCGAAATGCTTTTCAACTAGTATATATTGAAATCTCGATACTCAAAAAAAGTCATGTAGAAAGCATGAATTTGAATATTGGATGACAAATTACAAGAGATACGATCTTTTTCTTTTGCTGAGAATAAAAGAATTGACGTGAAGTTATTTGCCCAAATGAATAAACTGAAAACGCCGTAATATAAAAGCAAAAAGATCTGCATTTTTTTAACTAAATGTAAAATAAAAAAAGGGGAAAAGAACTTTTTGAATGCCTATTATTTATTTATTTGTTAGTATTTCAACAAATTCTACTTTTTAATGTGTATGCTACCCAAGTTCAAAAAAGTTTTATATTTGTTTTTTATTTTTTTCTCAAAGAATAATTGTTTTCATTTATGTTTTTATAATTTTGTTATAATTTTTTTAATATTTTATTAAAAAAAAGAGCACTAAGGAGGAGCGAGAATTTTTTTTGGGGTTTTGTTAAAATTGCTTAGTTTTATGAAAAAATAAATAGCCTTTTTATAATTAAATTATTGTTTTCTTGGAATTAGTTAGTTTTGGTTCTATTGTAATTAATTTATTTTAATTTTGTTGAGATTGAAGTGTGCTTTTAATTTATTTGTGTGGTTGTGATAACTTTGAGAAATTAATTGTGGACATTTTTTAGACTGTGTAATTTTAGTTTTTTGTATTTATCTTATTTTAGGCATAATTGTTATTTTTGAAGAAAAACATAACAGAAAAAAAAGCATTTTATCTTCTATTAAAATGAAATTTATAGTTTTAGATAGAAAGTGAAATATATAATTACAAGTATCTATAAATTATTTAAACATTTTTAGTGTGAAAAAAAAAGTAAAATCGTTATTTTTAATAGTATAAAATAACTAAAAACATTTTTAATTAATAAAAGAGCATTATAAAATAACTGAAAACATTTTTAATCAATAAAGGAATATTTTTGATATTTTAAACAAAATTAATAGTTAACTCACTCACGATCGACCCTCAAAATCAACTAATAGAATAGATCTCTTTTAACTTTTTGAACAATCAGAGAGTGTCAGTGTAGTTTGGATAGAAAACAAACAAACGGATAAAAGTTTCAAACGAGGAAGCAGTTGTATGATCAATCCATTCCATTTTTTCTACCAAAATAATTAAGTTTATATTTTTTTCCGTAATCAAATGTCTTCTTGTTTTCTTATCCCCGTCAAAATTATATTTTGTTTTTAAAGGGTGGTGATCATAAGCACCACATCGCTGCTGTACTCCTCCCATGGCTATTCCCAGAAACTAACTTTGATTTGTAATAAGCCTTTGAATTCAATCTAAGAAAACTAAGTGAATAAATGGGAAAAGATATGGTGGGGTACATCAAAATTCTCCACGGTAGAGTACGAAATTTGGACCATTGGATTATCCATTAATGGCTTCAGATTCCATTGCTAATAAAACTAAAAATAAAATTAATACACCTGATAACTACTTGAAACCCGGTCATAAGAATCACTTGTCTTTTTGAGATTGAAACAGACATGGTCTAATGGGTTGGGCTCGCCGGTGGAGAAGGGAGGAGAATGAAGTTCTGATCTTTTTTTTAAGGATGAATGTGCAATAATCACCACTGGGAATGGGTTTGCGGTAGGTGTTGCGCTTTGTGGGGCCATCTCGATTGACGACAGAAGAATCCCCCGCCTCTGATTCCATCCTCTTGATCGCCTGGCTAAGGAAACTCCTCGACACCTTCCTCTGCTCTGATCACTGGCGATGGAGACGGTGCTGGAGGATGTCGGTGTTGTTGTTGTTTGTTTTTTGAAAGTTACTGTGGTTTTTTTAAGGATAAATTATAGTTAAAGGATGGTTTTATATTGAAAAGTTCTATTTTGTTTTGGTGCACTCTTTTTTTTAACCATGGATTTAAATTTGACTAAAATTCTCCACCATAGACCAACCCAACTTAAAAATAGATTAAAAAAAAAAAGAAAAAAAAATGAAATATGGATTTTCTTCTGCAGATAAGTCGTCTATAATCTTTGTCAGCAACCATCATCGGGAGTACTACAAAATTATTGTGATTGCAAAGTAGGTGTAACGGCTGTAAGAGGGTTTTCTTTCTTTTCTTTTTATATAAGTTTTTAATGAGGATTTATAATTTATAATGATAAAAGAGGCTGTGAAGCTTTGTACGATCCCTGCTTATTTGGGCACCATACAGAATAGGACAAAAAGGAAAAGTATGTCTACCTGTGATGGCTTTATCCTCACCAACAACTTTTCTGATCTTAATTTGAATAAAAATAAAGATATATACAAACCTTTGGAGCAATTTGATTTTCTCCATATGGAAGAATATTTGTTGGGGGTGTGGAAAAGAAAATATGCTCAAAGTAATCATTTTAAGTGAACCATAAGAAAAAAAAACAATTTGGAAAATGTAATGGTTACGTCACTTTTATTTGAATATAGAGTAAAGTCATCGTCCTAATTAGAACATGCAATGTCCAATAGGATCACTAGCCAAAAGTCAATTTATATTAATTATATATGCCTTGGAGGTTTGACTTTATTTATATTTATTAATATCTAAAACACTCTCATTTTTCTTGAAATTTTACTTGCAAATAGAACCAATCGTGATGAGGACATCGTTAGCACAAGCAAGAGCACGTGGGAGACTTATTCAGATCCAATTCAAGTTCCCATTGGTCCGGTTACGAGAGCTCGTGCGAAGAAGTTTAAAGAAACGCTTATTGGGCTGATTCAAGCAACTTGGGCTCAAGCCATTGCATGGAGGCCCATTGAGGGAATTGCATGCGAAAATCAAACCAACAAATGCGTGATTCAAGCTCTAGAAGGGATTGAGTAATTTCCATTTCAGATACTTTCCCGTTTTAAGGCGACACATAGCGAGAAGAATCAGCTTATGACCTTTTTAATGTCTAGTTTCCTTTATTTTCGTTTGTTATTTCTATTATTGTAAGGCTTTTAAGCCATTAAGGGAACTTTCCTTATTTAGTTTAGATTTGACATTTGGTAAATGATTTTCCCAAAATTCCATGGGAATTAGGGGCTGAAAATTCGCATAGGAACCCCTATATATTGTAACGAATTTCAATCAATTGGATACAAGTAATAACACATAATTTTGAGGTTTAATTCTCTTTAGTTCCTAAACGAACTATTCGAACTTATCGAAAATTTCCGTGGCGTTCATAGAGTTATCAATCAGTCCATCCATAGCTGATTGTGGCGTCTTCACATACCAAGACTTATCAATCGGCCCATCCATAGCTGATTGTGGCGTCCTCACATACCAAGGTTCGTGCTTCTTGTTGGGCATCGGGTCGCGGTTCCATTCAAAACCGGTTAGAAATTTGATCTTGGAAACCAATCTCGGTTAGGATCGCATCAGTTCTTGGCGTGGTTCGTATCATTTGGTAATCAGAGCGAGGTTCTAATCAGGTTTTGCTTATCCGTTCTCTTAGTTTTTTGTTTGTTTCAGTTGTTCGTGAGTTTTGATTTCCATTATCAAAGTCGGTTTAAAAAAAAAAAAAAGATCCGAAAAGAAAAGAAAGAAAGAAAAGAAACGAAAAGAAAAAAAAAAAAAGGAAAAGAAGAAAAACAAGAGGATCCGAAAAAAAAAAAAAAATTTCCTTAAATTTTTTTTCTAGATTCTTGTTATTCATCATTTAAGGAATCCGAAATTGAATTCCCTGCATAGACCAAAAATTTTTGCTGAAATTTTGTTCCTTTTGGGTGTGATTCTAAAAGCCTAAATTCTTTGTTTCTATTATAGTCTTGTCTCTTTGGTAATCTATTTGTAATTGTCAAGGAAATTTTTGATATTGATTTGACTAGTTTTATAAGAACTGAGTGAGAATTAAAGAGTGGAAAAAGGCATAGAGGCGAGAGCATTTGAGTGGACAAAAGCCGAAAGTATTGAGTGTAAACACGAGTGAAATTGAGTGAACCATTTCACGAGTGAAACACGTAAGGGAGTGTGGCAAGGTCCTTGGAAAATGTCAAACAACAGCAAGAACACTATTGAGGGTACCTCGGGTGCAGCAGACCCAAAACTTCTTATGGAAGCGATGATGGGGGAGATGAGGCGATTGTTGAGGGCAGAGATAGGACAGCTTCATGAAAGGATAGACCGGATAGAGAATGCACGTGTGGAACAGCCACAACATGTTCCTCATGCGCGTAGGCGAGAAAGGGTTCCGGTTAGAGGAGAGGTTGATGACTACTATAGGATTGATGGGGAAGAGTTTGACGAAGGAGAAGATTCAGCGGGTAGTCACCGAAGATTTGGACGGGATAGAGGCGTTAAGAACAGGGAAGATGATAGTCTGAGAGGCATAAAAATGAAGATACCATCATTTCAAGGAAAATCCAATCCAGAAGCGTACCTAGAATGGGAGAAGAAAATGGAGTTCATCTTTGACTGCCACTACTTTTTATAGAGGCGAAGAAGGTAAAACTGGCTGTAATTGAATTTTCTGATTATGCTATTACTGTTGGAAACAAAGTGCGCAGCGGAATTTTAAAAATTTTTCATCAGAGTATTTTCCAAAACACAAGTTTGACATGTTATATGTATAAATTAAACAGATCTTACTAACCTCAGTATGCCGAAGAACCTCCGCGACCTGTGTAGAGAAGTAACGTTCCAGAAGAGCCTCAACCAACTGGTCTTCTTTGCTATTCTCTATCCACAACCGGAGTGAGTGTGGGCTCACACGTACAGCTCTTCCACCGGTGACTCTCCTTCCAACCAATAGAGAGAACCCAAAGCTAGTGTTCGTGATTTGTGAACAAAAGCTCTCAGGGAGTTTTTAGATGCTCACTAGAAGAGTATCACTCTTAATCTCTCAAATTGATCTGAGTAAATCATTAGACTCACTCCCTTTTTATACCTATTGGTCCTTGGGGTCAGTCCATATCAGATTAGGTCTCAAAAATCGAAATAGAATCAAGTTCGGATCAATATCTGATAAGATACGCGTGAAAAACGCGTAATCTTAGCTGTCGCGGTCGGCATGCCGAACTGTGAGATAGGCAGGCCGAACTGGCCAGTTCGGCAGGCCGAACACGTCATCCGGCATGCCGAACTGCCGAGAAAAAATCTCCGCGAATCTTTTATTTTCCACCCGAGATTCTAAAGGATAAAGTCTCAGTTTTGATTCAAATAGCCCAATAGAAAAGATATCTGATCAAAACAAACTTTATCAAGATAATCTCTAAGAAAATAAATCAATTCACAACAATTCTACAAGTTTATCTTGTTCTAATTGTCCAAAATTAAAACAACCGATAAACAGACAAGAATTATCCGAACGCCATAATTCAACAAGTTCATCTTGAACTAATTTCTTACATAATTAATTCAACCGATAAACAGACATGAATTATTTGATTCTTATAAATTTTAAACCAATCTGATAAATCCGACATAAGTCACCAATTATTGGAAAAGCACGCCGTGTCGTTACAGGATTTTGTGAGCTAGCAAAGGGGACCAAAATGGACCTATAAAGTTCAAGCTCATGATAATTATGAAACCCAATATCCCAGATATACATTTCACAATTATCAACTCCAACGCTACTCCACTAAAAGCTTGGAGCTGCACTCTCGAACTTTATAGAATTACGAAGCTCGTGTAGCTAAGTCTCCATGACATATCATAGTGTATCGCATCCCCATATGATCATCCATAATCGGCTTAAGGACAAGTTCTGTCTTACCTTCCCGATTATTTTTATCTTACGTTCCATTGTCTCACCATTAGAAAACTTACCATCTAAAGATAGTATACCATTCGGTTACACCTATGTATCCAAATGGTTGAGCGCTCCAGTTTTCCAATTACAGGACAACGCATATAAGAGGATATCATTACTCCTAAAGAGGAGCTATGGATTCCATATCTATGAATAACAAGTCTACGCTACCAAGAGTCATGCCTCCAACGTACCGGCATGCTTGCCACTATAGAGATGTGGGAGTCACCCATTGGTACATCAAAAGACACAAGTCGAGACAACGGGCCCATTATTCATCTCAGGATTAAGATACAATACAAATGATTGTCTAAAGTGAATCGATTTGACAAGACAGAATTATTAATCCAAATCAATTCACTTTATGTCCCGATCCAACACATCGTCACCTATGACAATGCGCCAATGTTTCTATTCACGGAGTCCAACTCCGATGGCCAAGACAAACCATCTCCCAAAAGGGATATAGACAACATAACAATCTTTACATGAATAAAGCGCCCAACTTTATTCCCTCGATTGCGGATCATATATTTTAGACCATCACCTTAAGAGTCGTGTCTACCGCATAATCATCCCATCATATGCCCAACTCTTAAGGTTTAGACTGACAGTCTCAGACTACTGTTTGCTTATCATACATTCAACAAATATGAACGTAAAGAGGACAATATTTGGTATATATATAAATGAATAAATTCTTTATTGATAAAAATGTCTCCAAAAACGTATTACATTTTTACTCCTTAGAGCATACATGTCTAACAATCTCCCACTTGCACTAAGTGAGTAAATACTGCAAATTTCGCATCCCCATAGCTTCCACATGCCTTTCGAAGACTCTCCCAGAAAGTGTCTTCGTAAATGGATCAGCTAAATTGTCCTCTGACGCGATCTTGCACACCGTGACATGCCCGCTCTCAACGAAGTCCTTTATCACATGATACTTCCGATCAATATGCTTACTCTTCTTGTGAAATCTTGGTTCCTTAGCATTAGCTACCGCCGCACTGTTATCACAGTACAGTGATACCGCTTTATCCACACCAGGAACTACCTCAAGATCCCCAAGGAACTTGCGGAGCCACACTGCTTCTTTCGAAGCATCACTAGCCGCCACATACTCGGCCTCCATCGTTGAATCCGAAGTGCAATCTTGCTTCGCACTTCTCCAACTGATGGCACCGCCACCTAGAGTAAACACAAACCCTGAAGTCGATTTCCTAGAATCCAGGCAGGATTGAAAATCCGAATCAGTGTATCCTAGAGGAGTTAAATCCTCACCCGAATACACAAGCATATACTCACGAGTCCTTCTCAGGTACTTGAAAATATGCTTTACCGCAACCCAATGGTTTGGTCCTGGATCCGCCTGAAATCGACTCACAATCCCGACCGCATAGCTAATATCTGGTCGAGTGCAAAGCATGGCATACATGAGATTACCTACTGCCGAAGCATAAGGCACCTTCTTCATGTATTCTCTTTCTTCATAAGACTTTGGAGAGTCTTTCTTAGAAAGAGTAATTCCAGACCTAGATGGTTGCCCACCTTTCTTGGAATCCTGCATTGCAAACCTCCTGAGAATTTTATCTATGTAGCTGGCCTGTGACAAAGCTATCATTTTGTTCTTCCTATCCCGAAAGATCTGGATACCGAGAACAAAATTAGCCTCACCCAAGTCCTTCATGTCAAACTGCTTGGTCAACCATAATTTGACCGATGACAACGCCCCAACGTCATTGCCAATTAGCAGAATGTCATCTACATAGAGTAGTAGAAAAACCACCTTCCCATTCTTAATGTGTTTGTAAACACATGGTTCATCCACATTTTGTGAGAACCCATAAGTCTTGATCACTTGATCAAATCTTATGTTCCAAGAACGAGAAGCCTGCTTAAGTCCATAAATAGACTTTAGCAACTTACAAACCTTACCCTCTTGACCCGTGACCTTGAACCCGTCTGGTTGTTCCATATAAATGGACTCATCAAGATAGCCATTCAGAAAAGCCGTCTTGACATCCATCTGCCAAATCTCGTAGTCGAGAGCGGCAGCTATGGACAAGAGAATCCGGATGGACTTAAGCATGGCTACAGGCGAAAAGGTTTCCTCATAATCGATTCCTTCCTTTTGCGTATAACCCTTAGCTACCAGTCTAGCCTTAAAGGTTTCGACCTTTCCATCCACTCCTCTTTTCCTCTTGTAGATCCACTTACACCCTATGGGTTTTACCCCTTCGGGAAGATCCACAAGCTCCCAGACCCGATTAGTCTCCATAGACTTCATCTCAATGTTCATGGCCTCTGTCCAGAGTCTTGAATCAACATCCTCCATAGCTTCTGCGTAAGTATAAGGATCCCTGTCATGTTCATCCGGTTCAGCCAAAAAGACCTCCCCATTGAACATATACCTCTCAGGTTGACGCCCGATCCTCCCACTACGCCGAAGCCCCTGAGGTTGTTGTTCAGGTTTGTTTGGTTTTTCTACACCGATCGGAATGGTTTCGTTCGGAACCTCCGGAGTAAACGGATTACCCCTCAACTCCTCAAGCACCACTTTGCTTTGAGGTTTAAAGTCGTTCATGTAACTCTCCTCAAGGAAAGTTGCATTAGTTGAAACCACGACTTTATTTTCCTTTGGGTTATAAAAATAACCCCCTTTAGTCCCTTTTGGATATCCTACAAACACGTAAATTTCTGATCGTGCTTCCAACTTATTCGGATCCTTAAACAGGACATGAGCTGGACATCCCCATATGCGAATATGGTTTAAGGATGTTTTCCGTCTTGTCCACAACTCGTGAGGAGTTTTAGGGACCGATTTTGAAGGCACATTGTTCAAAAGATAACATGCGGTTTGTAGTGCATATCCCCAAAAGGATAAAGGCAATGATGAATAACTCATCATGGACCGAATCATGTCCAACAAAGTCCTATTCCTTCTCTCTGCTACGCCATTCTGCTGCGGAGTACCCGGCGCAGTCAAATGGGATAAAATCCCATTCTCTAACAAGTGTCCCAAGAACTCATCAGAAAGGTATTCCCCACCTCGATCAGATCGAAGTGCCTTTATGGGTCTACCCAATTGCTTTTCCACTTCAGCCCGAAACTCCCTGAACTTATCATAAGTTTCGCTTTTGTGGTGCATTAGGTACACATACCCATATCTTGAGTAATCGTCAATAAAAGTAACGAAGTACTCATACCCTCCTCGTGCCCGGATGTTCATCGGTCCGCAAACATCACTATGCACAAGTTCTAGAACCCCTTCGGCCCTATTGCCCTTAGACCCGTATGGTCTTTTGGTCATTTTACCCTCCAAACAAGACTCACATTGAGGTATAGATTCCACCTTTAAGTGACTTAAAGGTCCATCCCTTACCAACCTTTGAATCCTATTCAGGTTAATATGGCCAAGGCGCAAATGCCAAAGATAAGTCTTATTAGAGTGAGAAGTTTTAAGTCTTTTTGAGTTATTATCATTTATCTCAGCATTAAGCAACAAGTCCATCTTAGGTTTGATAAAATATAGATTATTTTGCATCCATCCAGAACAGATAAAGGATTTGTTTTTACGAATCACCACTTTTTCATTAAAAGATACCACGTAGGAGTCTTTAAATAAAGAAGATACAGAAATTAAATTCCTTTTAAATTTAGGAACATAAAAACAATCTCGCAAAATTAAACTCCTATAATTATCAAAATAAAGATGGACATCTCCCACTGCTTCCGCTGAGACCAAGGATCCATCGCCCATCCGAAGCGTTAAGTCTTCACGAAGTAGACTTCTCGTTTCTTTGAATCCCTGCAGAGAAACACAAACATGATTAGTTGCACCAGAATCTATGACCCAAATGTCACTGGATTCCTCAACCAAACAAGTTTCTAAATATAGAAGATCACACCTACCTCCCTTGGAAAGGAAGTCCTTGCAATGCTTCTTTATATGCCCGACCTTACCACAAAAGAAGCACTTAAGCTTCTTTGGGTTCTTCTTCTTCTTCTTCTTGCTCTTGGTAGCAATAGGAATAGAAGACTTCCCACTCTTGGCCCGTTGTTTCTTTCCATTCCCAGAGTTAGGATTGGAACCAGAAGCAGCTACCAAATTGGCCTCTCCACCAGCAGGAGACTCCCTGATCAGCAGTTCAAACTCTTGTAACTGTTTCATCAGTTCTGTCAAGGTCATATCCCGTCTATTGCTTAGATTAAAAGTAGCTCTAAACGGAATAAATTCCTTAGACAGAGTCTCAAAGACCATAGTCATCTGAGTTTCAGCATCGATGTCGGCTCCATTGGTTTGAGCCTCAGCGAGGTAACCCATGACCAACATCATGTGCTCCTTTACAGATGTCCCCGGTCTCTGTCTACAGTTTAAGAGTTTCCGAAGCGCCCCTTGCCGCTTTGTTATGGCCTGGCCTCCAAACATGTCCTCAAGATTATCCAAGATCTGCTTCGCAGTCTCATAATCCTGATGTTGAGCCTGCAGCACGTTATTCATGCTAGCCATAACATAGCAGCGGGCCTGATCATTAGCATCTTTCCAGCGTTCGTACGCTTGGAATTGCTCATTACTTGAGTCTCCCGTAGGCTCGGGAGGACAAGGAGTTGTCAGAACATATTTCAGTTTCTCAAAGGAAAGGACGATGTCCAGGTTCCGTTTCCAATCATTATAGTTCTCACCGGTCAATTGGTTTTTGTCAAGTATCGATGATAAAGCGTTTTTAGACATTTTCAATCTACAATAAAGAATCATATACCAAACATAAGCAAACATATATAATAATTTAGTAAGTTAACACAATCATGTAAAATCATACAAATGTGTTTATGTGTCAAAACCTTGAAAATGTCACAACCTTACAACGATAATTCCCAACTCAGAATTCAACAAGCTCCTAGGGGAGTCATGCCAAATTCAATCAGGAACACGGATCCCCTCCTGATTAATATATGCCATCCAGGACCCGTATGATCCAGCATATACTAATAATCGTTTCTTTGGCCATTAATTTTATTAACAGAGCTCCTAGGGGAGGTTAATAATAAAGTTAACGTGAGTGTATAACCACCGTTTTAATATTTTATCCATGATTTATAATCACCACCTAGGGGTGTGCAACCATAAATCATACTAAAATACCTTATCCTTTCAGAGATCCAATCTGGTACATGATAGAAATCCCTTCCTAGGGGTTGGGACCATCATGTTCTTCCTATGGACCAACGATGGAGGCCTTAGGTTCTCTCTTCGAAAACCTTCTCCCACTCAATCTTTTGAAGTCAAGGTTTTATTTTAAAATTATGCATGAACAATTTTAATATGAGCGGCACTCCCTATTCTATATGACATGTTATCAATATACATGGTAAATCATATTATAATGCAGACAAGCAAAGCAATCAAGCAAAGCTACAAGCATAATAATAATAACCGTAATATTATGGTTCCACCCTAGAGAATAGAAAAAATAAGATTACAAGAGAATAATCGAGACATTTATCGATTCTTCATCCTTGAATCCTTAAGCTGTATCCTTCTTCATGTAATATCCATCTTCAAGTCCTCAATCCCGTATGAATCGAACACTTCATATTTCCGGTCATATCCAAATTTAATGTTTCTCAGAATCGTCCCAAAAATAAAATTAAAACTGCACTGAAAAAATCGCACCTTTTCTGGACGCCTGGCAGCTCTCGGTCGGCAGGCCGATCTGGGTGATCGGTCTGCCGATCATGGTGGTTCGGCCTGCCGAACATGAAGGTTCGGCCTGCCGGCAGAGCACCAAAATTTCTGCCCCACTGTCGGCCTGCCGGACCATGCGTCCGGCCTGCCGATCTGTGACCTTCGGCCTGCCGAACTGTGAGGTCCGGCATGCCGACCGAGCAGAAAGCCCTCAATCCAGAAAATGCAATTTTAATGCAATTCATCAATTTTATTTTTAACAATTCAAAAACATAAAATTAGAGACTCAGGAAATACCTGGAGGCGCCATCATCTATCTTCAAGATCCGACTTCTCGTTCCGTCTTCTCCGAATAATTATTTAATTACAAAATTCTTACAAATTAAATAATAATTCCTAGACGGAGATGATAGTCCGCCATCTAATTACATGAAAAACCTAGATACACATTCTAACCTCTAAGGAACCATAACCGGTATTAATTAATTAATAAATAATTAAACAACAATTTAATCAACCATAATTAATTAATAAACATTCACCATATAATCCATGACAACATATATATTATATAGAAACCTAGAGTGCCATCTCTCTATAAAATTTAATTCAAGCATTGGAGAGATTAAGATCACAAAATTTATGCATATAACATGATCACAAACTTGCAAATTTATGTAAAAACCTCGGCTCTGATACCAATTGTTGGAAACAAAGTGCGCAGCGGAATTTTAAAAATTTTTCATCAGAGTATTTTCCAAAACACAAGTTTGACATGTTATATGTATAAATTAAACAGATCTTACTAACCTCAGTATGCCGAAGAACCTCCGCGACCTGTGTAGAGAAGTAACGTTCCAGAAGAGCCTCAACCAACTGGTCTTCTTTGCTATTCTCTATCCACAACCGGAGTGAGTGTGGGCTCACACGTACAGCTCTTCCACCGGTGACTCTCCTTCCAACCAATAGAGAGAACCCAAAGCTAGTGTTCGTGATTTGTGAACAAAAGCTCTCAGGGAGTTTTTAGATGCTCACTAGAAGAGTATCACTCTTAATCTCTCAAATTGATCTGAGTAAATCATTAGACTCACTCCCTTTTTATACCTATTGGTCCTTGGGGTCAGTCCATATCAGATTAGGTCTCAAAAATCGAAATAGAATCAAGTTCGGATCAATATCTGATAAGATACGCGTGAAAAACGCGTAATCTTAGCTGTCGCGGTCGGCATGCCGAACTGTGAGATAGGCAGGCCGAACTGGCCAGTTCGGCAGGCCGAACACGTCATCCGGCATGCCGAACTGCCGAGAAAAAATCTCCGCGAATCTTTTATTTTCCACCCGAGATTCTAAAGGATAAAGTCTCAGTTTTGATTCAAATAGCCCAATAGAAAAGATATCTGATCAAAACAAACTTTATCAAGATAATCTCTAAGAAAATAAATCAATTCACAACAATTCTACAAGTTTATCTTGTTCTAATTGTCCAAAATTAAAACAACCGATAAACAGACAAGAATTATCCGAACGCCATAATTCAACAAGTTCATCTTGAACTAATTTCTTACATAATTAATTCAACCGATAAACAGACATGAATTATTTGATTCTTATAAATTTTAAACCAATCTGATAAATCCGACATAAGTCACCAATTATTGGAAAAGCACGCCGTGTCGTTACAGGATTTTGTGAGCTAGCAAAGGGGACCAAAATGGACCTATAAAGTTCAAGCTCATGATAATTATGAAACCCAATATCCCAGATATACATTTCACAATTATCAACTCCAACGCTACTCCACTAAAAGCTTGGAGCTGCACTCTCGAACTTTATAGAATTACGAAGCTCGTGTAGCTAAGTCTCCATGACATATCATAGTGTATCGCATCCCCATATGATCATCCATAATCGGCTTAAGGACAAGTTCTGTCTTACCTTCCCGATTATTTTTATCTTACGTTCCATTGTCTCACCATTAGAAAACTTACCATCTAAAGATAGTATACCATTCGGTTACACCTATGTATCCAAATGGTTGAGCGCTCCAGTTTTCCAATTACAGGACAACGCATATAAGAGGATATCATTACTCCTAAAGAGGAGCTATGGATTCCATATCTATGAATAACAAGTCTACGCTACCAAGAGTCATGCCTCCAACGTACCGGCATGCTTGCCACTATAGAGATGTGGGAGTCACCCATTGGTACATCAAAAGACACAAGTCGAGACAACGGGCCCATTATTCATCTCAGGATTAAGATACAATACAAATGATTGTCTAAAGTGAATCGATTTGACAAGACAGAATTATTAATCCAAATCAATTCACTTTATGTCCCGATCCAACACATCGTCACCTATGACAATGCGCCAATGTTTCTATTCACGGAGTCCAACTCCGATGGCCAAGACAAACCATCTCCCAAAAGGGATATAGACAACATAACAATCTTTACATGAATAAAGCGCCCAACTTTATTCCCTCGATTGCGGATCATATATTTTAGACCATCACCTTAAGAGTCGTGTCTACCGCATAATCATCCCATCATATGCCCAACTCTTAAGGTTTAGACTGACAGTCTCAGACTACTGTTTGCTTATCATACATTCAACAAATATGAACGTAAAGAGGACAATATTTGGTATATATATAAATGAATAAATTCTTTATTGATAAAAATGTCTCCAAAAACGTATTACATTTTTACTCCTTAGAGCATACATGTCTAACAATTACTTGGTGGGATCAACTTGTTATAAACAGGAGATGAAATAGAGAGTGACCTATTGAGACATGGGAAGACATGAAGACCGTGATGAGGAAGCGATTTGTACCAACTTACTACTACCGGGAGTTGTACAACAAACTACAAAACCTTAAGCAGGGCAACTAGAGTGTAGAGGAGTACTATAAGGAGATGGAGGTTATGATGATTCGGGCTAATATAGAGGAGGATCGGGAGGCTACAATGGCAAGGTTTTTGGCGGGCTTGAACCGAGATATTCACAATGCCGTTGAGTTACAACATTATGTGGAGTTGGAGGACATGGTGCACATGGCTATTAAAATTGAGAATCAACTTATGAGGAGGGGCAGTAGCACACGTCCTAGCCAAAACCCGAGTACATCGGCTTGGAAAATCAACCAATGGAAGAAGGATGAGAAGCAATGCAACCCCAAGCCAAAGATCGAGCAAAAACAAGAGGTGGCCAGCCATGGGAATCAAGGTAAATCCGATTCTTCCACTACTCAGACTCGTGATATTAAATGTTTTAAATGTCAAGGCAGGGGTCATATAGCAAGCCAATGTCCGAACAAACGAGTTATGGTGATGCGGGACAATGGAGACATTGAAACCGAGGAGGATTCGGACAATGATTCTATGCCTTCATTAGAGGATGCCGACGATGAGGAGTGCGCTATCCAAGGAGAATTGTTGGTCACAAGGAGAGCTTTAAGTGTGCAAGCCAAAGAAGAAGATGAAGAGGTGCAACGGGAAAACATCTTCCACACTAGGTGCCACGTTCAAAACAAGGTATGTAGTGTGATTATTGATGGTGGGAGTTGTACAAATGTTGCTAGCACAACCATGGTAGAGAAGTTAGGCCTGCCAACAATTAAGCATCCTCGATCATATAAATTGCAATGGTTAAATGATACTGGTGAGGTAAACGTGCATAAACAGGTGTTAGTTCCTTTTCGTATTGGAAGATATGAAGATGAAGTTTTGTGCGATGTGGTTCCAATGCAAGCTGGGCACTTATTATTAGGCAGACCATGGCAATTTGATCGGCGAGTTAAGCATGATGGTTTCACCAACAAGTACTCATTTGTTCACAATCAAAAGACGATCACTCTTGTTCCATTAACACCAAAACAGGTCTATGAAGACCAAGTGAGCTTACAGAGAGAAAGTGATAAAAAAATGAAGAGCGAAGAGAAATCAAGAGTGGAAGTGCAGAGAGAGAGTTCGGCCAGTGAGAGAAAAAAAGAAGAGATGGCCGAGAAAAAGGAGAGCAAAGAGAGCAAGGGAGAGAAAATTGAGAGGGCTGAAAAGAATTCACAATCAGCCAATGAGAGAAAAGTAGAGAGAAAAACAAACTTTTATGCAAGAAAGAGTGATGTGAGAAGAGCTTTGTTTTCTAATCAGCCGATGATTTTACTCATGTACAAGGAGGCGTTATTAAACACTAACGATCTTGATTCCACCTTGCATAGTTCTGTTGTTTCTCTTTTGTAGGATTATGAGGATATCTTTCCCGAGGAAACACTGCAAGGTTTACCTCCAATCCGCGGGATTGAACATCAAATCGACTTCATACCTGGAGCTACAATCCCAAACCGACCAGCCTATAGGAGTAATCCTGAGGAGACAAAGGAACTCCAACGGCAGGTAAATGAGTTGATGGAGAAGGGACACGTGAGAGAAAGCATGAGCCCGTGCGCCGTACCAGTTTTACTTGTGCCTAGGAAAGATGGGACTTGGAGGATGTGCGTTGATTGTCGAGCCATCAACAACATCACGGTAAAGTATCGACATCCCATTCCTCGCTTGGATGACATGTTAGATGAATTGCATGGTGCTTGTGTGTTTTCTAAAATTGATTTGAAGAGTGGATATCATCAAATTCGCATGAAAGAGGGAGACGAGTGGAAGACGGCTTTCAAAACAAAACAAGGCTTGTATGAGTGGTTGGTAATGCCTTTTGGTTTAACCAATGCGCCTAGCACATTTATACGTTTAATGAACCATGTTTTACGAGCTTTTATTGGAAAATTTGTCGTTGTTTATTTTGATGATATCCTTATCTATAGCAGCAATTTGGATGAACATATTGAACATTTGAAACTTGTTTTAGATGTTTTGCGGAAGGAAAAGTTGTATGCTAAGCTCAAGAAATGTACCTTTTGCACAGATAAGCTTGTGTTTCTTGGTTTTGTTGTTAGTGCTCAAGGTATACAGGTTGATGAAGAAAAGGTGCGAGCCATCCAAGAGTGGCCGAGTCCAACTAGTGTGGGAAACGTACGGAGTTTTCATGGACTTGCTAGTTTC
Organism: Artocarpus heterophyllus; assembly: GCA_025403435.1. Classification (NCBI taxonomy): domain Eukaryota; kingdom Viridiplantae; phylum Streptophyta; class Magnoliopsida; order Rosales; family Moraceae; genus Artocarpus; species Artocarpus heterophyllus. The sequence goes on from CM046346.1 coordinate 18,741,951, forward strand.
TACCGGCGGTTTATGAAAGATTTCAGTACTATAGCCGCACCACTGACTGAAGTGATCAAAAAGAACGTTGGGTTTAGATGGGGAGAAGAGCAAGAAAGGGCATTTCAGCTACTCAAGGAGAAATTGACAAATGCTCCATTGTTATCTTTACCTAATTTTTCCAAAACTTTTGAGATTGAATGTGATGCTTCAGGTGTTGGAATTGGTGCTGTTTTAATGCAGGAAGGGAGACCAATAGCATATTTCAGTGAGAAGCTGAATGGGGCAACTCTTAATTACCCAACTTATGATAAAGAGATGTATGCATTGGTTCGGGCATTAGAGACATGGCAGCACTACCTATGGCCTAAGGAGTTCGTGATTCACACTGATCATGAGTCCCTGAAACACTTGAAGGGCCAGCACAAGCTGAACAAGAGGCATGCTCGTTGGGTAGAATTCATAGAGACATTTCCGTATGTCATTCGCTACAAGCAAGGTAAGGAAAACGTCGTTGTCGATGCACTTTCTCGCAGGTATGTCTTAATCTCAACTCTTAATGCTAAACTACTGGGTTTTGAACACATTAAAGAGTTATATGCTGATGACCATGACTTTAGTACTGAGTATCAAGCTTGTGAGAGATTTGCTAGTGGTATGTACTTTAGGCATGAGGGATACTTGTTTCGGGAGAATAAATTATGTGTGCCTAATTGTTCATTAAGAGATTTGCTAGTGAGGGAATCCCATGGGGGAGGATTGATGGGACATTTTGGAGTAATGAAGACTTTAGCTGTGTTGCAGGAACACTTCTATTGGCCACATATGAAACGAGATGTCGAGAGGCTTTGTAGTAGATGTGTAACTTGTAGGCAGGCTAAATCAAAAGTGCAGCCCCATGGTTTGTACACCCCTTTACCAATACCTAGTGAACCCTGGATTGATATTTCGATGGATTTTGTGTTAGGTTTGCCTAGGTCTAAACGGGGAAGAGACTCAATATTTGTGGTCGTGGATAGGTTTTCAAAGATGGCCCATTTTATTCCATGCCACAAGACAGATGATGCTTCCAATGTTGCTGATTTGTTCTTTAGGGAAATTGTGAGACTTCATGGTATGCCTAGGACAATTGTTTTTGATAGGGACGCCAAGTTCTTAAGCTACTTTTGGAAGACTTTGTGGGCTAAGTTAGGGACTAAACTATTGTTTTCAACTACTTGTCACCCTCAAACCGATGGTCAAACAGAAGTTGTGAATAGAACCTTGTCTACTTTGTTGAGGGCTGTCATTAAAAAGAACGTCAAAACATGGGAGGAGTGTTTACCACATGTTGAGTTTGCTTATAATCGATCTGTTCATTCTGCTACACAATTTTCACCGTTTGAAATTTTTTATGGTTTTAATCCTTTAACTCCTTTGGATTTAATGCCATTACCTTTGTCTGAGCATGTGAATTTAGATGGAAAAAGAAAAGCTGATCTTGTTAAGCAGATACACGAGAAGGCAAGACTCAACATCGAGCGAAGGACTAAACAATATGCTGAACAAGCCAACAAAGGGTGTCACAAGCTCGTCTTCGAGCCCGGTGATTGGGTGTGGTTGCACTTACGCAAGGAACGGTTTCCAGAACAAAGGAAATCCAAGCTATTGCCTAGAGGGGATGGTCCTTTTCAAATTCTCGAAAGGATCAACGATAATGCATACAAGCTAGACTTGCCAGGTGAGTATGGTGTAAGTGCCTCCTTTAATGTTTCTGACCTAAGTCCTTTTGATGCAGGCAACGATTTGAGGACAAATCCTTCTCAAGAGGAGGGGAATGATGAGGACATCGTTAGCACAAGCAAGAGCACGTGGGAGACTTATTTAGATCCAATTCAAGTTCCCATTGGTCCGGTTACGAGAGCTCGTGCGAAGAAGTTTAAAGAAACGCTTATTGGGCTGATTCAAGCAACTTGGGCTCAAGCCATTGCATGGAGGCCCATTGAGGGAATTGCATGCGAAAATCAAACCAACAAATGCGTGATTCAAGCTCTAGAAGGGATTGAGTAATTTCCATTTCAGATACTTTCCCGTTTTGAGGCGACACATGGCGAGAAGAATCAGCTTATGACCTTTTTAATGTCTAGTTTCCTTTATTTTCGTTTGTTATTTCTATTATTGTAAGGCTTTTAAGCCATTAAGGGAACTTTCCTTATTTAGTTTAGATTTGACATTTGGTAAATGATTTTCCCGAAATTCCATGGGAATTAGGGGCTGAAAATTCGCATAGGAACCCCTATATATTGTAACGAATTTCAATCAATTGGATACAAGTAATAACACATAATTTTGAGGTTTAATTCTCTTTAGTTCCTAAACGAACTATTCGAACTTATCGGAAATTTCCGTGGCGTTCATAGAGTTATCAATCAGTCCATCCATAGCTGATTGTGGCGTCCTCACATACCAAGACTTATCAATCGGCCCATCCATAGCTGATTGTGGCGTCCTCACATACCAAGGTTCGTGCTTCTTGTTGAGCATCGGGTCGCGGTTTCATTCAAAACCGGTTAGAAATTTGATCTTGGAAACCAATCTCGGTTAGGATCGCGTCAGTTCTTGGCGTGGTTCGTATCAAATCGGTTATGCTATCATTAGTATGTTCTAATAAAGGAAGTAAATGATTAGCAAATAAAAAAAGGAAAAAAAAATTTAACAATTTTTCTTAATTATCTTTTATGTGTTATTGGGAAATAAAGTCCTTGATATAGATAAGTACCAAAACATATATTTTTCTTGTGTTTTTATGGAATGTCGATTTTTTAACAACATGGTGGATTCCATGGCTTTTAATTTTTATTGACATCGACATTGATATCATCTTAACGATATTTCTTTTTTTTTCGTCTTTTATAAAAGAAAAACTAATTTAGTTAAACAACAAGACATGCTGTTTAAAAAGAAAGAAGATATACAAATTAAGAGCACAAATAAAGACTACGTATCTAATTACAAAGCCATCCTTGGCCAGAAAATGGACAGCTATATTATCCGATCCTCACGAGGAATCCTAAGATTATTTCTAAAAATGTAAACATCTGATAAGTTATTGTTTTCACCTTTAGTTCCAACGTCCTAATTTAGTAAGGTCTATTCTCAAAATGGTAAGGTCACTTTCCATTTAAGATTCTATATCAGCTATGTTGGAGTGGTGGATATTTTATTATGGCAAGTTCCTCTGATATTCTATCTTTGAACATAGAATTATTATAATTTATGTTAAAAACCTAATGAAACCACCAATTAAGTATGGCAAAATAGTACATTTAGAGATTATTTTCCAACTATATTTTGATAAAAGATTTAAGCTTGTATCATAAACATGTGTTTGATTCTTGAGATATTTATAGAAGATATTCAACGTCATCAATTTATAATACGTGACTCAAATATGCCATTTTTAACTTTAATTAAGGGAGAAATAAAATATGAGCCATCGAGTGTGACTTTCATTTGAGAATAATTAATTATGGCTCATTTTACTAAAACATGAAAGAATAATAAACTAAATTTGTGATTGTAGGCAAAGCCTATCAATACTTTTACATTCAATCCTTTATAAAGTGTAGAACTCAAATCTCTCATCTAATAAATAATAATAATAATAAATTTTGAGACAAAATGTAATTTTCCTTTCGTGACATTATATATTTGCCCGATACAACCCCAAAAGTATTTTTCATGAGACAAAATATTAATATAAAAATACTTAATAGGTAAAAATATTTTTTTCAAAAAATTTATCAAGAAAAAATGACCTATAAGAGTTGTGCTGTTGACACAAGTGTGGTACTAATCAAATAATTTCAACATATCATAATAGAGGTCACTTTTTTTTCTCACCGCAAAAGGGATACAAAGGATTTAGTGGTCCACATCTCGTCCTTCATCTCTTTCAGTACTTTAGCAATCCTAGGGCCACAAAAAAAACAGTCAATACCTTATACTAGTTTTTTTTATTTGACCATTTAAGGCTTCCACTTATCTCACCATCTCAATACATCGATAACTATTATTGGAGCAGAAGTCTTACGGGAGACTATAAAAAGGTGACGAGTAATTTTATCACTCATTGGATGACAGGTGGTACGAAATTCTTGTTATTTTGCTGCTTACCAAATTCTTGGTATTTGAGTATGATAAATCGATCCTTACGTGGTTAGTCGATGGGGCGGGTTTTTTCCCACGCCCGTTAAATTATACATTCTTAGAACCCATTTCTTGCATTAAAATTGTGAAAATTAAGCATAACCATCACATGGAAAAGTGCATATACAATTATTAAATGCACCATCAAAACCCGGCTACAGTTGAATAGCTGCAATACAAATGGATTTTAGTTTTTGATTGGAAGATTGAAAGGTCAAGAATAACCACATCCAATTTTAAAAGAGATTTGTCGTTTAGTTACAAAATAAAGAAACCAAATTTATTGAGAGATGGCAAGATCATATTTTGCAAGAAATGGCAAAAAGTTTGAGCCGAGAATATACATCATTACTTTTTCCAACTTGGCCTACTAATATTCCATTTTCTGATTTCCCTGTACACAACCAAGAGTTTACTTACCCACCAGTTTCCAACCCGTGCTACCACTAATATTGTTTTCCTCAAACATTCAACGTTAGGAACGAAAAAATATGTTGGCACACAAGTCTAAATTATTGGTCCTTATTAAGTTAAAACGTATATGCCTTTTTATTTCAATGTTATTTTTTTTAGATTAAATATGTACTACTCGTGATAATATATTACCATAAAAATTCTTTTTAGAGCTTTCTCAGTTATTGTGGATTTTATGGTAGTGGTTGTTTTCTAAAAGTCTTTATTTTTCAGCCGTCTATTTTTTATATACTTTCTATTTTAATGTGATTTTAATAAGGTCCCAAATAAATGGACCCCTTTTTTTTGTATTGCTTCTCCTCCAAAACTCCTTTTTTTTTATTAATTTGTTTTTTAGACTGCAAACTCAAGGGAGTCTGAACTCTAGAGCGAAAGAAACAGTTATTGTTATCGTTTTATAGTTTAGAGAGAGACAGATAGAGAGGGGGGAGAGAGGTTTCTTTTCTGGGACCGTGAAAGGTCCCTCTCTCAACTCAAGTGGGTCAGCTTTGGAGGTCCAACTATTCCACTCGCTGATCTTTGCTCTGCTCTTTCTCTCTCTGTCTTACCTGCCCTTTTCTCTCTCTCTCTCTCTCTCTCTCTCTCTCTCTTCTTCCCTTTAATGTTTTTTTTTTATACTTACCCGGTTGCCGATCTCTCTTTTCAATGCTCATCTTCGGCTCTCTTTACACAAACTGAGAGATCCATTTCTCTCAATAAAAAAAAATGCTATTTATTGACTACAGGTTGTGATGTTGTTAATTTCTTTTATTGGGTGTCGGAGTATTTGCTTCGTTGTTGTATTGTGTGTTATCTTCAAGATTGATTTTTTTTTTTTTTCCTTTCATTAAAAGGAAAAAGGTTGTAGCTTTCCATCAAAGCATCTGGGACTTGAAGCTTTACCGCTACTACTCGAAATCGTTTTCCTTTCGTGGCTTTTGGATGATGCGTTTGATTTTGTATTGGAGTCCCTTGTGGGGTTTAGCTTTGTAATAAGCAAAGAAGAAGAAGAAGAAGTAGGAAAAAAAAGGGACGGGGGGGTTCTTTTTGGATTAGATTGAACTTGCACCTTTTCTGTCTTTCTTTTTCTTTTTCTTTTTTTTTTTTGGGATTTAAATTCAGATTTGATGCTTGGTCGAAGACAATGGAGATGTTTATGGCCAGATTTTTATTCCTTTAGCATTCAAAACTTTAGCTTAGTGAAGTAACAAATGAAGAACCTTCTTAAGAAGCTACATATAATGTCCAATCAATCAGAAGATGGTGGAGGAGAAGGGTCAACTTCATCAAGGGGTAGTAAGAAATCCATTGAAGGGTCTTCTCCTGACAGGGTTTTGCACTCTAGGTCCCATCATAATAATCGTGATCATAACAAACCCTTTTCTGGGCTTTCAGGATGGTTGAATTCAGTTGCTCATAGACATAGTTCTGCCCTTTCATCATCATCATCATCTTCTTCCAATGTGACAAGAGGTGAGGGGAGTGGACCAGCTGATGCAGCAGTTGCGCTTAGTGGTACCGGTTTGGAGCGAGATTCAGGGTCGGGTAACTCGAGGGATCCTGACGTAGAGGAAGAGTATCAGATACAATTGGCTTTGGAATTGAGTGCCAGGGAGGATCCTGAGGCAGTTCAGATTGAGGCTGTGAAGCAGATTAGTTTGGGCTCTTGTGCTCCGGATAATACTCCAGCTGAAGTTGTTGCCTACAGATATTGGGTAAGTTTTTCTTTCTTAATCTGCCATAATGATTTAACTTTGCTTCATTTGTTAATGCTAATGTTATGTTGTCTTTCTAACTTCATTGGCTGTTTAGTTGGGATACAAGTAATTAACAGCTTATTAATTTTGGTCTTCTTTGGATTGTCTTGCAAACTTACCTTTTGTGGTATATTGCTCATATGGATTCCAAAACGTGTAAGGTTATAATAAACAGCCCGTTTACTCGAGTTGACTTTAAAAGCGAAAACAAAAAGAAAAAAAATGTATTTGACGGTTGATCCTATACTGTTGGTGCTAAGTATGAAACTTAAGTTGTTCTTAAGATTATGAAACTCTCAAAGGTTGTGAAAAAGTCCAGGAAGCTATCAGTGTCACTCCCATTGCTCTTGTGAGCTCTGTTCTTTACCTTCCCCTTTTGTTGCCTGCGATGACAGATAGGGAAATTGGACCGCTAAATTCAGTTGAATGTTTAAAGCGTAGACAATATTGTTGAGAGTCTCTATCAGAACGGCTTGATGTTCAACTCCTACCAGTGTCAGCAACTTGAATAGTTTCTTTATTGAATTGACCAAATAATAGAGTCCGCATTCAGGCATAAATGGGGAAGAAATTGGGTGAAGCTGTGGGTTCAGTTTTTTGTTATTTGGGCTATGCATTGGTGCTTAGTTATCATGGTTGGTCACAATTATGATATCCATTGTGCAGTTAGAAGTTTCCTGTCATTCCTGGGAAATGGTTAGTTTGTTCAATTTATGTTCATTTTGTATCAGTTTTCAGAATGGTTTAGCCTCTAATTTTTCTTATGTTAGGGAAGGGGAATTTTCTTATGTTAGGGAAGGGGAAGTACCACCAACCAACACCCCACCCCCCCCCCCCCCCCCCCCCCCCCCCCCAACTAGAATCGTAGTTGTGAGCTTAAAAACCATTGTTTCTTTGAGCTAGCAGTTGAGTAGAAAATATTGAAAATTCCCAAGAAGCATTTTAATTGTTGATCGTCATATTGAACAAATGAAAATAGGCTTTCATTATTTATGCTACTTGTTTTTCTCAATTAGGAAACTGATGTTACAAAATCTTATGCCTTTCGAAATAGTGTGTTTGTTTAAACCATTTTACAATGTCAGATTTAGCATAACCCATGGGGGCAAAGCAAAGTGGTTATTACAGTTCTGCTCATTTCTTATAAAATTCCATGCTTTGACTCAGATCTTATATTAGGTTTTAGACTCTTCTGTTGGAAATAATTCCAATGTGGAAGAGATTTATTGCTATGCTTTGCTTCTTTCTTGACTGTCATATTTTTATTCCGTTCTAACCTATCTCATATCGTAGATTTATGCATGCTTCACAGAATTACAATGCTCTTAGCTATGATGACAAGATCTTGGATGGCTTCTATGACCTCTATGGAATCTTGACTGAATCCACGTCAGAAAGAATGCCTTCCCTTGTTGATCTGCAAGGAACTCCTGTATCAGAGAGTGTCACCTGGGAAGCAGTTTTGGTCAATAGGGCGGCTGATTCAAATTTGTTGAAGCTGGAGCAGATGGCTCTTGAGATGGCAGTAAAGTCAAGGTCGGATTCTTTGGTTTTTGTAAATAGCGATTTGGTGCGAAAACTTGCAGTTTTAGTTGCTAACTGTATGGGTGGGCCAGTTGGGGATCCTGAAAGCATGTTGAGAGAATGGCAAAGTCTCACTTCAAAATTGAAAGCAACCATTGGCTGCATGGTTCTGCCACTTGGTTCTTTGAAAATTGGATTGGCTCGGCATCGCGCATTGCTGTTCAAGGTACTTTACATTCTAGTTTTGATTTGAACCAATTCAGCAATGTTGTATGCACATTTTTCAGTATTGGTAAATCTTCAACAGGCTACACACTATCATTTGGAGATTTAACAGAACATATCTTCTCATTGTGTCCTTAATTTGTACAATAAACTTTCACAACTTCATTTGTCTCATTTTATTTCATACCACATCTATATTTGAATTGGAACACATGCCAGTGTTTTGGCTATATTGCCTTGTCTATGTTGATGTTTAACTTCAAACCTAGAGGTATGCTGAGGCCATTGTCAGTTTCTAAATAATTTTGAAACAATTTCATCGGACGATAATTCAGGGCCACCTACCTGGTGAATAACCAAGAGTTCCAAGCTTCCCGAATAAAGTGGAGAGAATTAGGGAATTTGTTCCCTCAAATTAATATATTTAGGGAGAAAGTAAATGCAGAAATTTGATTTAAGAGAATAAATCCGTTTGCTCACTTTGGTGATAACAAGCTTAGTAAATTTTCCTAACTTTTCATTAGAATTTTTTTCGGTTGTTTTGTCATGCCAAGGTCTGTTGATATTTCCTGTTAAAAGTCTTGTTTTACATATTTGTTCAGTTATCTTTTAGGATAAAAAATTATTGAAAAAGTTTGTTTGTACTTTGCATTGAGGGACACCACTTAGTAATTGGTAGTTCTCACATTTTTGAGTGGTATCACTTAAAACTTTTCACTGTGGCATGTATGAAAATCATACTATAGAGTGTTGCTCCATGCTTTCTAAACCTTCGTTTATGAGATAGGAATGCTTCATATTTTAGGTTTAGTGGTTGGAAAGAAATAGGAGGATTTTGAAGAAAGAAGAAGAAGATTTTTGTCTTTTTTGTCTTTGAGGAGTGAAGATTTTCAGATCACAGTGGATTTCTTCATCAAATGGATTTAAGGATACTTCTTTCTTTTTGCTTCATCTGATTTAAGGGATATGTTGTAGTTTTGCTTTGTTTTGGTTTTTTTTTTTTTTTTTTTTTTTTTTTTTTTTTTTTTTTTTTTTTTGTTTTTGTTTTTGTTTTTGTTTTTGTTTTTTGTTTTTTGTTTTTGTTTTTGTTTTTTTTTTTTTTCTCGACAATCCTTTCCAACTTATTTGATTTCATAGGTTTTGGCTGATAGTGCGAGCATCCCATGCCGGCTTGTGAAGGGACAACAGTATGCTGGCTCCAGTGATGTGGCAATGAACTTTGTAAAGATCAATGATGGAAGGTAATTGTTGTCTTAAGTTGACTTTTGTGACGCAGATGTGTCAATTAGTTTTCCATTCATTTTTTGTTCAGATTTAATGTCAGATTATGCTTTCTAACTTTATTTTTTAAAACACACTGGCTATACTCAATGCTATGTAAACCATAAACGACTGTTGAGTGCTCAGGCCTGTGTTCACTCCCACATGATCTGGGGTTCAACTCCTGTCGACTTACCGGTGAAAAACAATGAGTTTCATGCTTTAGTTCCGACTTGAGCATGCTAAGCGAGCTAAGACGATTTCTAGGACATAACAAGACCTTTTTTTTACAGAAAAGTACATCATGATGGATAAGAAATCTGAAATAGTTTTGTTCATTATTATAGCATGGAAGTGACTTTGGAGTGTTTGCTTACATGTCAAAAGAAGTGAAATGAGTTCAGATTAATATGATCTTTTAAGATGCGTATAATCTGAATTTCAGGGAGTACATAGTTGATCTAATGGCAGATCCTGGTACACTTATTCCGTCTGATGTAGCTGGATCACATATAGAGCATGATGAATCTTTCTTCTCTGCTATTCCTTTGTCCAGAGACAATGACTCATCTCATGCAGCCTCTTCCAGCAGTGGGGTTGGAAGTTCATTTGAAGATCATTCAGACTTCGGGACATTTGAAAAGAGATCTAAGTTCAGAAACCCTCCCTCTGTAGGAAGGGAATCTGATGGCAGAGAAGAATTAACTGCTCCTGCAAAACCAGCTGGTGCTGGGCCCACCGAGTTTGAGGGAGAATCCAAAATGCTCTCAGATGATTCAAAAAAACCATCTAACGTAGAGAAGGGGCTTGTGCAGGACTTTCCAGGCAGGGCTAGTTACCCTTATGCGCATGCAAGATCTCCTTCTTGGACCGAAGGTGTTATCTCCCCTGCTGTTCGTAAAAAGAAAGTGAAGGATGTTTCAAAATACATGATAGACGCTGCCAAAGAGAATCCACGATTAGCTCAAAAACTCCACGATGTGTTGCTCGAAAGTGGCGTTGTTGCTCCTCCAAACCTATTTACAGAAGCTTATCCAGAACAATTAGATGCATCAACAGTTGAGGCCAGTTCCCAACGAGAAGATTTGGGTGGAAATAAGGAAGTTATTGGAACCCAAGAAAAAAAAGCCCATGACGATATTGCTCCAGCTTGCTTGCTGCCTTCTTTGCCTTACAACAGGGTTCATTCTAAAGCTAGTCCTGGTCCACCAGGGCCTCTAAAAGTTGTGGAAGGTTTAAAGGTCAATGTTACACATGAGGGTCGGGATATAATGGGACACATTATCTCATCACAGTCTGAAATGGCTCCTGTGAAATATTCAAAAAATGTTCCAGTTGCTGCTGCGGCAGCTGTTGTTGCCTCTTCAATGGTTGTTGCTGCGGCAAAATCAAGTGCTGACCCAAATCTCGAACTTCCAGTAGCAGCCGCTGCCACAGCTACTGCTGCAGCCGTTGTTGCAACGACTGCAGCTGTTGGCAAGCAGTATGAGCAGGGCATGCGAAGTGATGGAGACACAGATAGTGGTGGTTATGAACCACGAGGTAGTGGTGGCCGTGAGCGTGATGGTGTGGCCACACATTCAGAAGGAGAGAGAATATCAGATGAGTCTGTAGGCAATGATAGCACGAAATCTGATTCAATTGATGACGTCGCGGACTGCGAAATTCCATGGGAGGATATCAGCTTGGGTGAGCGTATCGGACTTGGTACTGAACCATATGCATTATGCGATCTTGTCATGTAATTAGTTTCATTGATAAACCTAATCCCATAAATTTAATTCCACACCTTTGGTGCATCCTTTTTATTGTAGGGTCTTATGGGGAGGTCTACCGGGGAGAGTGGCATGGGACTGTAAGTTTTCTGATGCCTTAACCTGAAAATAGCCTTCTTGTTGCACTAATGTAATAACATCAGTCATGTCTTTAGTCCTGAAAATATAAGTATTCATCTGTTTGCGAATCATGAAGCAGCTTTATGTCTATAGTTATCCTTCCAGAATTTGGCTATTTATGCAAACAGAGGTTTAACATTTTGGCCAGTGAGATACTCTAAGACAACTAAATCGTAATATGTTTATATGCGATTGGCAAAAAAAGTTTTTAAACAATGAAATCAATTAAAAAAACTAGATCATAATTGCCATTTAGTTCAGATTAAATGTTTTTCCTATACTGTTTTATAGGAAGTTGCTGTAAAGAGGTTTCTGGACCAAGAAATTTCAGGTGAATCACTGGAAGAATTCATGAAAGAGGTAGAAGCTTTTGCTTTCTTTTATCTCAATTTTTCTATTTTAGAAATTTACGCATCCTTTCTCTTAGAAGTGAACATTTATTGAGGACGGTTTTCATGGAATCATCTCGATGCTTTCATTGTGGATTTCTTCATTGCATTGTTATTTGTGTGCTTTTTGAGATATAAGATTACTTATTAGTTTTTCCCTCCTTGTTTAAATTGCAAGGTCCGAATAATGAAACGACTCAGACATCCAAATGTTGTCTTGTTCATGGGTGCTGTAACTCGTGCTCCAAATCTTTCCATTGTTACGGAATTCCTTCCAAGGTTTGTTGGTAGCCTATATTATATGTGTTAGCAAAATGAACTTATTGTTTTAATCATCCCTGTTTGCAACAAAATGGCCCTTGATTCTTGTTGTAAAATGATTGAAATTTAGAAGGTGGGGTGACTTCTTTAAACATTATAAATCATAGTTTTGCCTTTTTTTTTTTTGAAAAAAGAAGGTAATAATAGTTTTACATCCTTGATTGATTTATGTTTGATGTCTAGCATTGACTTGACATACTGCTCTATGTTACCTTTAGCCCTGATCACATGGCTTCAAAGGGTATTTATTAGACTAAGAGATTAAGATGTTAAACTGAATTTATGTTTTCTTAATCTGGTCTTCTTATATCTTTCTTGTTTTCTCATATTTGAGTGTATTTCACAGATGATACTATGCATTATCATGTCATACAAAAGACAAGATGAAGAGTGATTCATACTTCCTTTTTTTTTTTTTTTTTTTTTTTTTTCTGTTTTGATCTGTACCGTAAAAGTCCCATGGCTGAAAATTTCTGTGTTCTGGTTTAATTTACTCCTGAGACTGTTAATGATCTGGGAAAAGGGAGTACTGAAACATAATCGTGTGTTGCAGAGGTAGTTTATATAGGTTACTTCATCGGCCTAACAACCAATTAGATGAAAGGAGGCGTTTGAGGATGGCTCTTGATGCTGTATGCTTTTTCCATTCTTTTTTTCTATTCTTTTGATTTTCCATATTTTTTTTAAATACTGATACATTGCGATATTTATCTGCAATGTAATCATATTTTCAGGCTCGGGGAATGAACTATTTGCATAATTGCACACCGGTGATTGTACACCGTGATTTGAAGTCCCCAAATCTTCTTGTTGATAAAAATTGGGTAGTGAAGGTGATTTCTTATCTCGTTTAGATTATCAAATAAATATATATACTCTCAATAACCAATTTAATGTGACTTTAATTTTAGCACCTTCTATTAGGTCTGTGATTTTGGACTCTCTAAAATGAAGCACAGCACATTTCTCTCTTCAAGGTCTACCGCCGGAACGGTAAGCAATAATATGATTGTCTTTTTTACAGCAGCTGGTCAACAACGGAACAAACTTGTGGACAGGGAAACCTTTACTGTTAAATTATCTAAGAAAAGTGTTTCTTGTTGCTAACATCTCCCATAGGCTCTTTTAGGGGTTTTTACTCATTTCTTTAATATATGTATATACGACAGTCCTCGATCATAATTGCTTTTATATATGACTTTGACGACTGTCAACTTTTATGCTAGCTCTTTGATTGATTTCTAGTTGTCCTATTCTCTCAGGCGGAATGGATGGCTCCTGAAGTGCTAAGAAATGAACCTTCGGATGAGAAGTATGCCTATTTCTTTTCTTTCTCAAGTATAACGAATGTGGCTTATGAAGTAATTGAATAAACCGGTTATTCAATATGCAGGTGCGATGTTTATAGCTACGGGGTCATATTGTGGGAACTTTCTACAATGCAACAACCATGGGGGGGAATGAACCCCATGCAAGTTGTTGGTGCTGTTGGATTTCAACATCGCCGACTTGACATTCCTGATGATGTGGATCCTGCAATTGCGGATATCATCAGAAGATGCTGGCAGACGTGAGTGCACACTTGGTTATTGTTTTTCATACAGGTTTCGAAGCTGTTATTTTTCAAATTATTTATGCCAAGGGGTTTTAATCTATTTTCCTTTATCAAAGTTAAGTCTTCCACAACTTGCAATGTGATTCTATCCCAATAATCAAAATGGTAGCAGCACATGAGATTTGAAAATCAGATACAACTGGTTTTCTTGATTGTTTCTTTGAGTTCCAAACTTTTGTTTAATTATCTAGCAGTTTTACATTAACTCATTTTAAGTCTTACATCTGACCTAATTAACAATGCAGAGACCCAAAATTGAGACCCACATTTGCTGAGATCATGGCTGCTCTGAAGCCATTACAGAGGCCTATAAATAGTTCTCAAGTTCCAAGACCGAGCAGCAGCCGTGAAATAGTTCAGCCATCAAGAGTTGCAGAAGAAGCCGCAGACTAGAAGAGCAATTTTTCGATCTGACTGAACATTATGTCCGAATGTACCAGCCAAACCATGCAGTCAATTTGTAGATTGTTTGGTACAAGTATGAGAAACAAAATGATAGAAGATCATAAGATGACATATACTCAAGTTTGAGGTTGTGATTTTTTTTTCTTCATTTCCTTTTTCTCTTTTGTATTTTTAGCAGGGCCTCCATTCTTAAGGTTGTGCTTTGTTTGCAAACAAAAAAGTAGGAAAAAAAAAAAAGGAGAAAAAATCAATTGAAATTGTTGCAATCAATGTTTGAATTTTTTTCGACCCACGTGTTGTTGCCGAGTTCTTGGAAGGAATGACAGAGGATACAACAACTGAAACAGCTTTCTCTACCAGAAAATTACCTAAAAGGAAGCATTTTTTTTTTTTTTTATTTATAAAACATTTGCTTTGATCCTAAGTTTCCCAGGATCTCAGGATCAATGCGAAAGGCAGCATGGTTTCACTGAGAGTTCAGTTCTGACATTTGACTGCCCTAAAGTAAGAGAGGCGTTTTCCACGAAACAATTGAAGAAGCAGGGCCTTGTAAGCACCAATATGGGACAAAACCTATGATTGGTCACATCGCAAGGTTTTTGTAACGTCTCGAAATTTATTTAATGTTAATGTAATATAAATGGTGGATTAGTGTGTCATAATTAACGTTTTAACATTTATTAGACTATTTAGTTGGATTTTTGAAATTTTTGGTTGTTTTGTTAAATTAATGAATTCGAAGGATTTCTTATTGTTTTAAAATGATGTTTTGAGTTTTAAAACACCACAATTTGTAAAATGTTAAAAATACTCCGTTTTGTAAAACCGTGGGCGGCACATGGTTTTCGCACAGTAAAATCGCCTACCGATTTTTTCTATTTATTTCCTTCCTCTCTCTCTCCTCTCATTCTCTCCCGGTTTCACTCTCTATCTTCTCTTTCTTGATCTCTCGGCAGCCTCTCTCTCTCTACATCTCTCTCTCAAATTTTTGAAACCACATTCGAATCCAAGCTTCGGAACAGCAAGGAGGAAGCTCGGGGACGTGATTCGACAACCAAGAAAGCGGATTGAAGCTTCGATTCGAGGTTAGATTCGAAATTTCTAAACTTTTTACAAAATTTTCAATTTTGTGTGTTTTTGAAATCTAAGTTTGTTTAAGCTTAGAAAACCTTGGATTTGTGTTAAATGAACTTAGAACAACTAGAATCTAAGCTTAGATTGGAGAAAAACGGATTGGATTCAAGATTTTTCATTTTTCTCCACTTTTTCTCATTTTTGGATTTTTGAGGATTTTGAGTTTAAATGTTGTTTAAATGATTCCAAACATGTTCTAGAATGTTTTTCTATCAACTATGATTATTTTTCATGCCTGGGATTTGAGAAAAACAGGTTGGAATCCAGATTTGGATTTTGGGGATCGAGAAACCCGTGGCTGGGATTTCTGGATCTTCCCAGTTCGGCAGGCCGAAGTTCATGTTCGGCAGGCCGGAGTGATGATCGGCAGGCCGGTGTTCTTCCGACCGGCAGGCTGAATCTGGGGAAGTGTTCGGCAGGCCGAACCTTGCTTCCGGCAGGCCGAACTGTGCAGTTCAGCAGGCCGAAGCAGGGCGTCCGGCAGGCCGACCGAGGCATGGAAAATTTTGTGATTTTTACCCGTTTTTACTATTTTGAACCCTGATTTAAATCCCAACCTTATAGGATGATTTTAAAGGTACAAATGGCACACTAGGACATCATGAAATGATTTAGTAACATAGAATGTCTCGAACTAGATATTGATCGACTTAGTTTGTATCTAGGATCATTCGTGGTTCCGTGGAGCTAACGTATAGCGGACAGGGATTACGGTGTAGGGTACCGGCACGAGTATTGAGGTAGGACTTCTATCCTATTTCTTTGGTAGCCTGGTTTTGAAATGATTTGGCTTTGGAAAGGATTTCTATCAAAATGTTTTCAACGGTTGTTTGAAAATAGTTTTATCGGTTATATTTTAATATACCGTGACATGAAATGAATTTCATAATAAATGTAATTGACAACACTCGGTAATTGGGTTTTGAATGATAATGATAATAAACACATGGGCATGATGCCATATCAGAGATCGGGTCGTGTGGCGATCGACCTTGGGGGCAGGTCCCGAAACCCAGCTGGGCCACTACGGTGGTGATATCATGGTTTGCCTAGGTAAAAGAAAAATGGTGTTTTTGATTGTACGAGTAGACTGTTCTGTGTCAGAACGGCTCTACTCAAATTATTTATTTATTTATTTAAGTTTTCTTTTGAGTACTCCTAACAATGAATTGTTTCTTTAAATTAAATTATTTATAAAACTTAGTCATACTGAGCCTTTCGCTCACGTTTTATTGTTTTAAATTTCCCCCCTCTAGGTGGTTTCCCATTTAGGTTTGGAGAAGATTCTTCGGACCGAACTCAGGAGCAATAGGAGAACTTATTTACATTCTGTATTTATTTAATCAAGGCATGTAAGATTTTAACTTTATTTGTACTTGGACTGTAATTGTATTAGTGATATTGTCAGAACCATGTGTGTGCACAAGTTGTGGGTTGTGGAACCCATATTCGCGGTTTTTATTCAATTATTATTATTTGCTTAATTTTTATAAATCTTTTTATAAAATGTGGTGGAAAAACTTCTTAGTTTTTATTTAATTTGGTTCTCAAACTCTCGATTTTTAATTAAATTCTCTTTTAATTAATCTAAGTATTCCGCCACGTCACCTCCCGTACTCCGGGGCGTGACAGAATGGTATCAGAGCTCAAGGTTATGAACCTTGGGAATTATGCACACATAGGTTTGACAATGAAATACCTCTGACAGTCCAAATTTTGTTTTCAGAAGTGAGAGAATGGCACCTAGACGTCGTTCGACTGCTGACGCCGAGTTTGGAAATGATGAGAGCATGATGAGGTCTATGTTTGCGGCTTTCCGGCAGATGGCAGCCAGGGCAAGACCGGAAGACTCCAGTGTTGGTAGTCGGCATGCTTTCTTTAAGGAATTTCGACGGGCGTCTATTCCGACTTTTGATGGCAACGGGGATCCGCGGTTAGCTGAATATTGGTTGGATTCGATCTTGAAGCATCTAGATACTCTTGGTGTGCCTGAGGAGTATCGTGTGGAGTTTGCGGCGTATAAGCTCGAGGGTGGCGCTAACACCTGGTGGAAACAAACTAAGCGTCTGGAGCGCGGTGGCGATATCGGTTGGGACAAGTTCGAGGAGCTGTTCTATGATCGGTATTTTCCGCAGGGATATAGAGATCAGAAGGCAGCTGAGTTTTATAGATTGCAGCAGGGTGATCTTTCAGTTCGGGAGTATGAGGCAAAATTTAACGAGTTGGCTAGATTTGCTCCATCAGCTGTGGCATCGGAGCGTGAGAAATGCATCAAGTTTCAGGAAGGACTCAAGGCTCCTATTCGGCGACAGTTGGTTGCTCTACGGCTTAGGAGTTTCGGAGAGCTTGTGTCGTCGGCGATCTCCGTGGAGAATGATTATGTGCAGTATTGTGAGGACCGAGCCAAGGCTTCAGGAGGACCGCAGAGGAGTGGCAGGAAGAGCACCAGTAGTCGTCCAGCTCCGGGGAAAGGCAAGCAAGGCGGTGCGACCAGTGGCAGTAGCAGTTCGTCTGGCAGCGGGCGCAGCAACCCCTACAGCTTTCATTGTCATTTCTGTCAGCAGCCCGGACACATCAAGAGGAATTGCCCGATCAGGAGTGCTCGTCTTGGATCGCAGACCGGGGAGGATGCCAGTCGTTCGTCTCAGCCTCAGCCTCAGACCCTACCTCCGCCACCGCAGTACCCGCAGTTGCAGTATCCGCAGTTTTCTCCTCAGCAATTCTCATATCCGACACGGGGGCAGCAGCCGCAGTATTTTCAGCGCAGTGTTCCTCAGTATAGAGCGCCGAGTACAGGTAGTGTGCAGTCGTCTCCATCTCAGCAGCATCGGCCGAGTAATCCAGGACCCAGTAATGTCGGTAGAGGAAAAGGAAAAGCGCCAGTGCAGGTTCATGCAATGGCATCTGGAGGGACAGATTCTTAGACTGGTAACGCGGTTGTCGATGGTATGGTTTTTGGTTTCTACATCCTTAGCTCGCGTTTTATTTGATACCGGTGCCTCTCATTCTCTCATTTCGAGTTCTTTTGTACATGCCTTGGGATTAGAGGTAGAAGATTTTAATGAACCCCTAGTCATAACTTCTCCCTTGGGGCGGGTGTGTGTAAATTGTATGTGTAAATCATGTAAAATAAAGATTGGGGATGAGATTTTGAAAAGTGATTTGATTATACTCCCCATGAGTTCCTATGATGTGATTTTAGGGATGGACTGGTTGTCCAAGTATAGGGCAGTTGTGGACTGTCAACTTAGGAAAGTAACCCTAGTGTCTGATAGGGGGACGGTAATCACTTACCAGGGTGGTGGTGATTGGCTAATGAGTGAGCGTCTTATGAAGTCATGTCTAGGAGGGCGAAGGAATCTAGATTGTTTTGCTTTTCTTGCCAATCTAGATTGCGAGCCCTATGTTTCGAGTAGTAGTGTAGCGATTCCGGTGGTTGATGAGTTCGAGGATGTCTCCCCCGACGAGTTATCAGGGTTACCACCGCATCGGGATATTGAGTTTGGTATCGAGTTGTTTCCAGGGACATCACCAATTTCTATGGCACCTTATCGGATGGCGCCAGCAGAAATGAAGGAATTGAGGAAGCAACTTCAGGAGCTTGCTGATAAAGGATATATTCGGAATAGCACATCTCCATGGGGAGCACCAGTTTTGTTCGCTAAGAAGCACGATGGGACTCTCAGGTTATGTGTGGATTATCGGCAGCTGAATCGTGTTATGGTGAAGAACAAGTATCCCTTGCCTAGGATTGATGAGCTATTTGATCAGTTGGGAGGTTCGCGATACTTCTCAAAGATTGATTTGCGTTCAGGTTATCATCAGCTCAGGATCAAGGAAGAGGACATTCCCAAGACAGCTTTTAGGACTCGGTATGGGCACTTCGAGTTTCTGGTTATGTCTTTTGGGTTGACAAATGCTCCGGCAGCTTTTATGGATCTGATGAACAGGGTATTTAGGCCGCATCTGGATCAGTTTGTGATCGTGTTCATCGATGATATTCTTGTGTATTCTAAGACTTGGAAGGAGCATGAGCAGCATCTTCGGATCGTGCTTCAGACTTTGCGGGAGCACCAGTTGTATGCTAAGAGGGAAAAATGTGAGTTCTGGTTGACCGAGGTCAAGTTTCTGGGTCATGTCATCTCGAAGCATGGTATTTCAGTGGATCCGTCCAAGATTGAAGCTATATTGGAGTGGGAACGACCAAGGAATGTAGCGGAGATTCGCAGCTTCTTAGGTCTTGTTGGATATTACAGGAAATTTGTAAAGGACTTTTCGAAGATTGCAGCTTCGTTGACGAGATTGATCAAGAAAAATGTCAGGTTTGAGTGGGATGAAGATTGTGAGTCTGCTTTTCAGGAATTGAAGAACCGGTTGACTTCAGCTCCAGTGTTGATTATTCCTAGCAGTAATGAGCCGTATGAGGTTTATACTGATGCTTCAGGGCGCGGACTTGGATGCGTGTTGATGCAGCATGGACGTGTGGTTGTGTACGGATCGAGACAGCTACGACCTCACGAGCGGAATTATCCTACTCACGATTTAGAGCTTGCAGCAGTGATCTACGCACTGAAGATTTGGAGATGTTACTTGTATGGAGCGTCATTTCAGGTCTTCTCCGATCACAAGAGTTTGAGGTATTTTTCACTCAGAGGAATCTTAATCTGAGGCAGCGCAGATGGGTGGAGTACATAGAGGATTATGATTTCGCGTTGCAGTATCATCCCGGGAAAGCTAATGTGGTCGCGGACGCGCTTAGCAGGAAGTCTTCAGGGATTCTCGCTTGCTTGATTTTTGAGGACTGGAGCAGGGATGCGACAGTGAGTGAGTATCGGCTACTGTATCATGAAGATGGTGATCGAGTTTCGTTATATCATGTGGAAGCGACTCCAGCTCTTGTTCGGATGGTGAAGCAAGGTCAGTGGCAGGATCGACATTTGCAACGGATTCGGTCGTGGATTCAGAACGGGGAGCAGTTCGAGGAATGGAGCGTGCATGCAGATGGATCGTTGTACTTCCAGGAGCGTCTTGCAGTTTCAGTTATCGCCGAGGTGACGAAAGCCGTTCTAGACGAAGCTCATAGGTCTCAGTTTGCTATTCATCCGGGGAGCACCAAGATGTATCGTGATTTGAAGAGACAATATTGGTGGAGAGGCATGAAGAAAGATGTTCGAGAGTACGTGGCCAAGTGTTCGACGTGTCTTCAGGTGAAAGCTGAGCATCAGAAGCCTGCAGGTCAGCTTCAGCCGCTTCCTATTCCAGGGTGGAAATGGGAGCATGTGACGATGGATTTTCTCACAGGTTTGTCGAGGACGGAGCAACGGCACGATGCAGTTTGGGTTGTGGTCGATAGGTTGACGAAATCGGCGCATTTCATTCCGTTTAGGTCGACGTGTTCTAGGAAGATTCTCGGGGAGTTGTATATGCAGAACATTGTGAGGTTGCATGGAGTTCCTTTGTCCATCACCTCTGATCGAGACACCAGGTTTAATGCTAAGTACTGGAGGAGTTTTCAGGAGGCTTTGGGTACGGATTTGAACTTCAGTACGGCGTTTCATCCTCAGACTGATGGGCAGTCTGAGCGGGTTATTCAGGTTCTCGAGGATATGTTGCGTGCTTGTGCGTTGGACTTCGGCGGGAATTGGAAGCAATGTTTGCATTTGGCGGAGTTCGCGTACAACAACAGTTATCAGGCGAGCATCGGCATGGCACCATTTGAGGCGTTGTATGGGCGACCGTGTCGGTCACCTGTGTGTTGGGTCGAGCCGGAGGATAGAGTTATTCTTGGGCCAGATGAGATTCGTGACAGCAACGAGAAAGTCGCGGTGATCCGGGATCGATTGGGAGCAGCTTAGAGTCGGCAGAAGAGCTACGCAGATAGGAGACGTAGACCCTTAGAGTTTGCGGTTGGAGATTTTGTTCTCTTGAGGGTATCGCCTCGTAAGGGAACTATGCGGTTCGGAGTGAGTGGGAAACTCGCGCCGAGGTATATTGGGCCGTTCGAGATCACTCAGCGTGTTGGTGTGGTTGCTTATCGGCTTGATCTTCCGCACGAACTTTCTCATGTGCACGATGTGTTTCATGTGTCGATGCTTAGGAAGTGTCCACCTGAGCAGGGTAAGATAGTTTCGTTTCGTGATGTACAGGTTCGGGAAGATACGACGTACGAAGAAGTGCCGATTCAGATTATCGACCGGAAAGTGATTAGCTTGCGTCGTCGTGAAATACCGTTGGTAAAGGTCGTGTGGCAGCATCACGGGGTTGATGAAGCCACTTGGGAACTAGAGTCGAGTATGCGGGAATTGTATCCGCATTTGTTTTGTTTTTGAGATGAGTTGTAAATTTCGAGGACGAAATTTCTTTTAGGGGTGGAGAGCTGTAACGTCCCGAAATTTATTTAATGTTAATGTAATGTAAATGGTGGATTAGTGTGCTATAATTAACGTTTTAACATTTATTAGACTATTTGGTTGGATTTTTGAAATTTTTGGTTGTTTTGTTAAATTAATGAATTCGAAGGATTTCTTATTGTTTTAAAATGATGTTTTGAGTTTTAAAACACCACAATTTGTAAAATGTTAAAAATACTCCGTTTTGCAAAACCGTGGGCGGCACAAGGTTTTCGCACAGTAAAACCGCCCACTGATTTTCTCTATTTATTTCCTTCCTCTCTCTCTCCTCTCATTCTCTCCCGGTTTCACTCTCTCTCTTCTCTTTCTTGATCTCTCGGCAACCTCTCTCTCTCTACATCTCTCTCTCAAATTTTTGAAACCACATTCAAATCCAAGCTTCGGAACAGCAAGGAGGAAGCTCGGGGACGTGATTCGGCAACCGAGAACGCGGATTGAAGCTTCGATTCGAGGTTAGATTCGAAATTTCTAAACTTTTTACAAAATTTTCAATTTTGTGTGTTTTTGAAATCTAAGTTTGTTTAAGCTTAGAAAACCTTGGATTTGTGTTAAATGAACTTAGAACAACTAGAATCTAAGCTTAGATTGGAGAAAAACGGATTGGATTCAAGATTTTTCATTTTTCTCCACTTTTTCTCATTTTCGGATTTTTGAGGATTTTGAGTTTAAATGTTGTTTAAATGATTCCAAACATGTTCTAGAATGTTTTTCTATCAACTACGGTTATTTTTCATGCCTGGGATTTGAGAAAAACAGGTTGGAATCCAGATTTGGATTTTGGGGATCGAGAAACCCGTGGCTGGGATTTCTGGATCTTCCCAGTTCGGCAGGCCGAAGTTCATGTTCGGCAGGCCGGAGTGATGATCGGCAGGCCGGTGTTCTTCCGACCGGCAGGCCGAATCTGGGGAAGTGTTCGGCAGGCCGAACCTTGCTTCCGGCAGGCCGAACTGTGCAGTTCGGCAGGCCGAAACAGGGCGTCCGGCCGGCCGACCGAGGCATGGAAAATTTTATGATTTTTACCCGTTTTCCCTTTTTTGAACCCTGATTTAAATCTCAACCTTATAGGATGATTTTAAAGGTACAAATGGCACACTAGGACATCATGAAATGATTTAGTAACATAGAATGTCTCGAACTAGATATTGATTGACTTAGTTTGTATCTAGGATCATTCGTGGTTCCGTGGAGCTAACGTATAGCGGACAGGGATTACGGTGTGGGGTACCGGCACGAGTATTGAGGTAGGACTTCTATCCTATTTCTTTGGTAGCCTGGTTTTGAAATGATTTGGCTTTGGAAAGGATTTCTATCAAAATGTTTTCAACGGTTGTTTGAAAATAGTTTTATCGGTTATATTTTAATATACCGTGACATGAAATGAATTTCATAATAAATGTAATTGACAACACTCGGTAATTGGGTTTTGAATGATAATGATAATAAACACATGGGCATGATGCCATATCAGAGATCGGGTCGTGTGGCGATCGACCTTGGGGGCAGGTCCCGAAACCCAGCTGGGCCACTACGGTGGTGATATCATGGTTTGCCTAGGTAAAAGAAAAATGGTGTTTTTGATTGTACGAGTAGACTGTTCTGTGTCAGAACAGCTCTACTCAAATTATTTATTTATTTATTTAAGTTTTCTTTTGAGTACTCCTAACAATGAATTGTTTCTTTAAATTAAATTATTTATAAAACTTAGTCATACTGAGCCTTTCGCTCACGTTTTATTGTTTTAAATTTCCCCCCTCTAGGTGGTTTCCCATTTAGGTTTGGAGAAGATTCTTCGGACCGAACTCAGGAGCAATAGGAGAACTTATTTACATTCTATATTTATTTAATCAAGGCATGTAAGACTTTAACTTTATTTGTACTTGGACTGTAATTGTATTAGTGATATTGTCAGAACCATGTGTGTGCACAAGTTGTGGGTTGTGGAACCTATATTCGCGGTTTTTATTCAATTATTATTATTTGCTTAATTTTTATAAATCTTTTTATAAAATGTGGTGGAAAAACTTCTTAGTTTTTATTTAATTTGGTTCTCAAACTCTCGATTTTTAATTAAATTCTCTTTTAATTAATCTAAGTATTCCGCCACGTCACCTCCCGTACTCCGGGGCGTGACAGAATGGTATCAGAGCTCAAGGTTATGAACCTTGGGAATTGTGCACACATAGGTTTGACAATGAAATACCTCTGACAGTCCAAATTTTGTTTTCAGAAGTGAGAGAATGGCACCTAGACGTCGTTCGACTGCTGACGCCGAGTTTGGAAATGATGAGAGCATGATGAGGTCTATGTTTGCGGCTTTCCGGTAGATGGCAGCCAGGGCTAGACCGGAAGCCTCCAGTGTTGGTAGTCGGCATGCTTTCTTTAAGGAATTTCGACGGGCGTCTATTCCGACTTTTGATGGCAACGGGGATCCGCGGTTAGCTGAATATTGGTTGGATTCGATCTTGAAGCATCTAGATACTCTTGGTGTGCCTGAGGAGTATCGTGTGGAGTTTGCGGCGTATAAGCTCGAGGGTGGCGCTAACACCTGGTGGAAACAAACTAAGCGTCTGGAGCGCGGTGGCGATATCGGTTGGGACAAGTTCGAGGAGCTGTTCTATGATCGGTATTTTCCGCAGGGATATAGTGATCAGAAGGCAGCTGAGTTTTATAGATTGCAGCAGGGTGATCTTTCAGTTCGGGAGTATGAGGCAAAATTTAACGAGTTGGCTAGATTTGCTCCATCAGCAGTGGCATCGAAGCGTGAGAAATGCATCAAGTTTCAGGAAGGACTCAAGGCTCCTATTCGGCGGCAGTTGGTTGCTCTACGGCTTAGGAGTTTCGGAGAGCTTGTGTCGTCGGCGATCTCCGTGGAGAATGATTATGTGCAGTATTGTGAGGACCGAGCCAAGGCTTCAGGAGGACCGCAGAGGAGTGGCAGGAAGAGCACCAGTAGTCGTCCAGCTCCGGGGAAAGGCAAGCAAGGCGGTGCGACCAGTGGCAGTAGCAGTTCGTCTGGCAGCGGGCGCAGCAACCCCTACAGCTTTCATTGTCATTTCTGTCAGCAGCCCGGACACATCAAGAGGAATTGCCCGATCAGGAGTGCTCGTCTTGGATCGCAGACCGGGGAGGATGCCAGTCGTTCGTCTCAGCCTCAGCCTCAGACCCTACCTCCGCCTCCGCAGTACCCGCAGTTGCAGTATCCGTAGTTTTCTCCTCAGCAATTCTCATATCCGGCACGGGGGCAGCAGCCGTAGTATTTTCAGCGCAGTGTTCCTCAGTATAGAGCACCGAGTACAGGTAGTGTGCAGTCGTCTCCATCTCAGCAGCATCGGCCGAGTAATCCAGGACCCAGTAATGTCGGTAGAGGAAAAGGAAAAGCGCCAGTGCAGGTTCATGCAATGGCATCTGGAGGGACAGATTCTCAGACTGGTAACGCGGTTGTCGATGGTATGGTTTTTGGTTTCTACATCCTTAGCTCGCGTTTTATTTGATACCGGTGCCTCTCATTCTCTCATTTCGAGTTCTTTTGTACATGCCTTGGGATTAGAGGTAGAAGATTTTAATGAACCCCTAGTCATAACTTCTCCCTTGGGGCGGGTGTGTGTAAATTGTATGTGTAAATCATGTAAAATAAAGATTGGGGATGAGATTTTGAAAAGTGATTTGATTATACTCCCCATGAGTTCCTATGATGTGATTTTAGGGATGGACTGGTTGTCCAGGTATAGTGCAGTTGTGGACTGTCAACTTAGAAAAGTAACCCTAGTGTCTGATAGGGGGACGGTAATCACTTACCAGGGTGGTGGTGATTGGCTAATGAGTGAGCGTCTTATGAAGTCATGTCTAGGAGGGCGAAGGAATCTAGATTGTTTTGCTTTTCTTGCCAATCTAGATTGCGAGCCCTATGTTTCGAGTAGTAGTGTAGCGATTCCGGTGGTTGATGAGTTCGAGGATGTCTTCCCCGACGAGTTATCAGGGTTACCACCGCATCGGGATATTGAGTTTGGTATCGAGTTGTTTCCAGGGACATCACCAATTTCTATGGCACCTTATCGGATGGCGCCAGCAGAAATGAAGGAATTGAGGAAGCAACTTCAGGAGCTTGCTGATAAAGGATATATTCGGAATAGCACATCTCCATGGGGAGCACCAGTTTTGTTCGCTAAGAAGCACGATGGGACTCTCAGGTTATGTGTGGATTATCGGCAGCTGAATCGTGTTACGGTGAAGAACAAGTATCCCTTGCCTAGGATTGATGAGCTATTTGATCAGTTGGGAGGTTCGCGATACTTCTCAAAGATTGATTTGCGTTCAGGTTATCATCAGCTCAGGATCAAGGAAGAGGACATTCCCAAGACAGCTTTTAGGACTCGGTATGGGCACTTCGAGTTTCTGGTTATGTCTTTTGGGTTGACAAATGCTCCGGCAGCTTTTATGGATCTGATGAACAGGGTATTTAGGCCGCATCTGGATCAGTTTGTGATCGTGTTCATCGATGATATTCTTGTGTATTCTAAGACTTGGAAGGAGCATGAGCAGCATCTTCGGATCGTGCTTCAGACTTTGCGGGAGCACCAGTTGTATGCTAAGAGGGAAAAATGTGAGTTCTGGTTGACCGAGGTCAAGTTTCTGGGTCATGTCATCTCGGAGCATGGTATTTCAGTGGATCCGTCCAAGATTGAAGCTATATTGGAGTGGGAACGACCAAGGAATGTAGCGGAGATTCGCAGCTTCTTAGGTCTTGCTGGATATTACAGGAAATTTGTAAAGGACTTTTCGAAGATTGCAGCTCCGTTGACGAGATTGATCAAGAAAAATGTCAGGTTTGAGTGGGATGAAGACTGTGAGTCTGCTTTTCAGGAATTGAAGAACCGGTTGACTTCAGCTCCAGTGTTGATTATTCCTAGCAGTAATGAGCCGTATGAGGTTTATGCTGATGCTTCAGGGCGCGGACTTGGATGCGTGTTGATGCAGCATGGACGTGTGGTTGTGTACGGATCGAGACAGCTACGACCTCACGAGCAGAATTATCCTACTCACGATTTAGAGCTTGCGGCAGTGATCTACGCACTGAAGATTTGGAGATGTTACTTGTATGGAGCGTCATTTCAGGTCTTCTCCGATCACAAGAGTTTGAGGTATTTGTTCACTCAGAGGAATCTTAATCTGAGGCAGCGCAGATGGGTGGAGTATATAGAGGATTATGATTTCGCGTTGCAGTATCATCCCGGGAAAGCTAATGTGGTCGCGGACGCGCTTAGCAGGAAGTCTTCAGGGATTCTCGCTTGCTTGATTTTTGAGGACTGGAGCAGGGATGCGACAGTGAGTGAGTATCGGCTACTATATCATGAAGATGGTGATCGAGTTTCGTTATATCATGTGGAAGCGACTCCAGCTCTTGTTCGGATGGTGAAGCAAGGTCAGTGGCAGGATCGACATTTGCAACGGATTCGGTCGTGGATTCAAAACGGGGAGCAGTTCGAGGAATGGAGCGTGCATGCAGATGGATCGTTGTACTTCCAGGAGCGTCTTGCAGTTCCAGTTATCGCCGAGGTGACGAAAGCCGTTCTAGACGAAGCTCATAGGTCTCAGTTTGCTATTCATCCGGGGAGCACCAAGATGTATCGTGATTTGAAGAGACAATATTGGTGGAGAGGCATGAAGAAAGATGTTCGAGAGTACGTGGCCAAGTGTTCGACGTGTCTTCAGGTGAAAGCTGAGCATCAGAAGCCTGCAGGTCAGCTTCAGCCGCTTCCTATTCCAGGGTGGAAATGGGAGCATGTGACGATGGATTTTCTCACAGGTTTGCCGAGGACGGAGCAACGGCACGATGCAGTTTGGGTTGTGGTCGATAGGTTGACGAAATCGGCGCATTTCATTCCGTTTAGGTCGACGTGTTCTAGGAAGATTCTCGGGGAGTTGTATATGCAGAACATTGTGAGGTTGCATGGAGTTCCTTTGTCCATCACCTCTGATCGAGACACCAGGTTTAATGCTAAGTACTGGAGGAGTTTTCAGGAGGCTTTGGGTACGGATTTGAACTTCAGTACGGCGTTTCATCCTCAGACTGATGGGCAGTCTGAGCGGGTTATTCAGGTTCTCGAGGATATGTTGCGTGCTTGTGCGTTGGACTTCGGCGGGAATTGGAAGCAATGTTTGCATTTGGCGGAGTTCGCGTACAACAACAGTTATCAGGCGAGCATCGGCATGGCACCATTTGAGGCGTTGTATGGGCGACCGTGTCGGTCACCTGTGTGTTGGGTCGAGCCGGAGGATAGAGTTATTCTTGGGCCAGATGAGATTCGTGACAGCAACGAGAAAGTCGCGGTGATCCGGGATCGATTGGGAGCAGCTTAGAGTCGGCAGAAGAGCTACGCAGATAGGAGACGTAGACCCTTAGAGTTTGCGGTTGGAGATTTTGTTCTCTTGAGGGTATCGCCTCGTAAGGGAAACTATGCGGTTCGGAGTGAGTGGGAAACTCGCGCCGAGGTATATTGGGCCGTTCGAGATCACTCAGCGTGTTGGTGTGGTTGCTTATCGGCTTGATCTTCCGCACGAACTTTCTCATGTGCACGATGTGTTTCATGTGTCGATGCTTAGGAAGTGTCCACCTGAGCAGGGTAAGATAGTTTCGTTTCGTGATGTACAGGTTCGGGAAGATACGACGTACGAAGAAGTGCCGATTCAGATTATCGACCGGAAAGTGATTAGCTTGCGTCGTCGTGAAATACCGTTGGTAAAGGTCGTGTGGCAGCATCACGGGGTTGATGAAGCCACTTGGGAACTAGAGTCGAGTATGCGGGAATTGTATCCGCATTTGTTTTGTTTTTGAGATGAGTTGTAAATTTCGAGGACGAAATTTCTTTTAGGGGTGGAGAGCTGTAACGTCCCGAAATTTATTTAATGTTAATGTAATGTAAATGGTGGATTAGTGTGCCATAATTAACGTTTTAACATTTATTAGACTATTTGGTTGGATTTTTGAAATTTTTGGTTGTTTTGTTAAATTAATGAATTCGAAGGATTTCTTATTGTTTTAAAATGATGTTTTGAGTTTTAAAACACCACAATTTGTAAAATGTTAAAAATACTCCGTTTTGCAAAACCGTGGGCGGCACATGGTTTTCGCACAGTAAAACCGCCCACCGATTTTCTCTATTTATTTCCTTCCTCTCTCTCTCCTCTCATTCTCTCCCGGTTTCACTCTCTCTCTTCTCTTTCTTGATCTCTCGGCAACCTCTCTCTCTCTACATCTCTCTCTCAAATTTTTGAAACCACATTCGAATCCAAGCTTCGGAACAGCAAGGAGGAAGCTCGGGGACGTGATTCGGCAACCGAGAACGCGGATTGAAGCTTCGATTCGAGGTTAGATTCAAAATTTCTAAACTTTTTACAAAATTTTCAATTTTGTGTGTTTTTGAAATCTAAGTTTGTTTAAGCTTAGAAAACCTTGGATTTGTGTTAAATGAACTTAGAACAACTAGAATCTAAGCTTAGATCGGAGAAAAACGGATTGGATTCAAGATTTTTCATTTTTCTCCACTTTTTCTCATTTTTGGATTTTTGAGGATTTTGAGTTTAAATGTTGTTTAAATGATTCCAAACATGTTCTAGAATGTTTTTCTATCAACTACGATTATTTTTCATGCCTGGGATTTGAGAAAAACAGGTTGGAATCCAGATTTGGATTTTGGGGATCGAGAAACCCGTGGCTGGGATTTCTGGATCTTCCCAGTTCGGCAGGCCGAAGTTCATGTTCGGCAGGCCGGAGTGATGATCGGCAGGCCGGTGTTCTTCCGACCGGCAGGCCGAATCTGGGGAAGTGTTCGGCAGGCCGAACCTTGCTTCCGGCAGGCCGAACTGTGCAGTTCGGCAGGCCGAAGCAGGGCGTCCGGCAGGCCGACCGAGGCATGGAAAATTTTGTGAT
This sequence comes from Artocarpus heterophyllus, assembly GCA_025403435.1. NCBI lineage: Eukaryota > Viridiplantae > Streptophyta > Magnoliopsida > Rosales > Moraceae > Artocarpus > Artocarpus heterophyllus. Next base: position 18,771,433 of record CM046346.1, read on the forward strand.
TTTTACCCGTTTTCACTATTTTGAACCCTGATTTAAATCCCAATCTTATAGGATGATTTTAAAGGTACAAATGGCACACTAGGACATCATGAAATGATTTAGTAACATAGAATGTCTCGAACTAGATATTGATCGACTTAGTTTGTATCTAGGATCATTCGTGGTTCCGTGGAGCTAACGTATAGCGGACAGAGATTACGGTGTGGGGTATCGGCACGAGTATTGAGGTAGGACTTCTATCCTATTTCTTTGGTAGCCTGGTTTTGAAATGATTTGGCTTTGGAAAGGATTTCTATCAAAATGTTTTCAACGGTTGTTTGAAAATAGTTTTATCGGTTATATTTTAATATACCGTGACATGAAATGAATTTCATAATAAATGTAATTGACAACACTCGGTAATTGGGTTTTGAATGATAATGATAATAAACACATGGGCATGATGCCATATCAGAGATCGGGTCGTGTGGCGATCGACCTTGGGGGCAGGTCCCGAAACCCAGCTGGGCCACTATGGTGGTGATATCATGGTTTGCCTAGGTAAAAGAAAAATGGTGTTTTTGATTGTACGAGTAGACTGTTCTGTGTCAGAACGGCTCTACTCAAATTATTTATTTATTTATTTAAGTTTTCTTTTGAGTACTCCTAACAATGAATTGTTTCTTTAAATTAAATTATTTATAAAACTTAGTCCTACTGAGCCTTTCGCTCACGTTTTATTGTTTTAAATTTCCCCCCTCTAGGTGGTTCTCCCATTTAGGTTTGGAGAAGATTCTTCGGACCGAACTCAGGAGCAATAGGAGAACTTATTTACATTCTGTATTATTTAATCAAGGCATGTAAGACTTTAACTTTATTTGTACTTGGACTGTAATTGTATTTAGTGATATTATCAGAATCCATGTGTGTGCACAAGTTGTGGGTTGTGGAACCCATATTCGCGGTTTTATTCAATTATTATTATTTGTTAAATATTTATAAATTCGTTTATCAAATGTGGTGGAAAATCTCTTTAATTTTTATTTAATTTGATTCTCAAACTCTCGATTTTTAATTAAATTCTCTTTTAATTAATCTAAATATTCCGCCACGTCACCTCCCGTACTCCGGGGCGTGACAACGTACTATGTAAAACCCATGGTTTTAATTGAAAGAAAGAATTCATGATTTTGGGCAAATTAAAAATTTCAACAATTTTGGGGTTGAAAAACTTATTTTTCAAAGATTCTTTTTTTTTCAATTCAAAAAAAAAAAACCGTGAAGGCCTGAATAAATCAGGCCCTCCCCACGTGAACCCTTGTTGATTACTTCTTCTTTCCTTTTCCTTTTCTTTTTGTTTTTTTTTTTCTTCTTTCTTTCTTCTTTTTCCTCAACATCCCAAAGCAGAGAGCCCCCCCTCCCCCTTTTTCCTCCACCGTGGCTGCCCTCTTCCTCTAGGCCACTTTGGCTTCCGCTACCTTACACACGCCGGCCTAGAATGCTATCACCGCCCGAAGTCACCGACCATCAAATTAGAGAAGATGTCATTTTTTGCCTGTCTTCGATGTTCTGGATGCATTCATGGTGCCTGATTTGCGAGGCAGAATTCCAAAGGCTATGATTGGCGATTCAAAGTTTCAACGGCAACTGTGTTTCAATTGTTTTCGTCGTAAAATTTCATCGACTACCCTGGTAGAAACCCTATTACTCATCTTTCATGATTTTTTATTTAATTAGCAAATAAATTGGGAATTTAAATGATACAGATTTTAATATATGTAGTTTATTGAACTATAAGTTACCATTGTTGTTGTCCTTGTTGTTGTTGATTTTGTTAATGATATGTTGGTGATATCATTATTATTGTTACTATTATTTTTATTATGATTATTATTGTCATCATCGTTGTCATTATTATTGTCTTTGGATCTTATTATTATTATTTCATGTTTGAAGGGCTTGTCAGTGCTATAGACCTAGAATTTTTCCACAGGAGACAAAAAAGCCTTCATCGACCATGCCGAAGCGATTCTCAGTGGGTTGGTCCCACGGTTTATGTAATTGAAAGTTATTTGGTAACAAGTTCATCCTTGTGAATCTATCTGCAGGAAGGGCTAATACACAAAGATTGTATTGGCCATGCAAGAAGCTCAAAGCTAGCAGAAGCAAAAAGTTTTTGTAGTAACTGTAGTTCATCATTTTCAAGAAAAGTAATTCATATCAGGAAATTAGAGCACGTCTCAATAATGGCATCAACTACTAATATTTCCAATTCTTAGCAAGCCGTACTTAATTTTATTAATACTAGTTATAAGCACGTGTGATGGGGAATCGCTCTTATAGTAGGAGGTTGACTATGTCCCCAACTTCTCTTTATTAAGAAACTCGGTTGTGTACTATAATTATAATAAATAGATTGTACCCTAAGCGCTGATCCCAAAGAAAGGATGTTTTTTTATGCATTGTTTTTATACAAATATCTAAAAATTTCTTCTCTAAAATTTAATTTTACTCATTTATTATTTTCCTAATATTAATAAAAAATTAGGATTAAATTTTTAGAAAATAAATAGATTAAAATACATGTTCCAATTTCCTAAAAAAACACATATTTCAATCAAAAAATGTATTTCTTTCAATGTGTGTGAGAGAGAGAATTTGCAAGCATGTATAGAAAATTGAATTAAGAAGTACTGTGAGATAATAACAGTTGAGAAAACTACTTAAAAAATACGAGTCGGGACATATGTGAGATAAATATTTTAGCATCAATAAAATAGAGAGAATAACAATTTTTGAGACTAATAACAGTTGAAAGTGTTACTGTAAAATGAAAAAATATTGAAGTAGGGAAATATATACGAACCAAAATGATAAAGGAAAAAAAGTGAAAATCTTTAAACCAATCTATAATTGGTTTCATTTATGGTTTACCTAAAATTAAAGTGAAAATCCTCTAAACCAATCTCTAATTGATTTGGTTGTGGTTTATTTAAAAATAAATGGTTATGCGTTGCTCATCTCTAGGTGATGAAATAGTCTTAGGAGAAGGAAAATAATATACAATAAGATAAATTTTAAAAATATATTTTGATAATATACATTAAAAAATATGATTTATTGAAGTGGATCTAAAATGTATATAAAATATTAAGGGAAAAGCAACAAAAAAAGTACAAAGATGAGAAGGAACACAAACCAACTAAAAATGCAATTAAAAAAGAGAAGAACAAAAAAAAAAAAACCAAATGGAAGAAAAAGAAAATAAAAATAAAGATGAAATAAGTCTTCAAAAAAGTAAAAAAGGATATAATGAAAGAAAAACTTATAATTTTTTTAAAAGAAGGAACATAAAATAAACAAGAAAAAAAAGATAAAAAAAAAAACAAAAGAAACAGGAAGCTCCCAAGGAGGAAAGGTCCTCAGCGCATTTTAGTATAAGTTAAAAGAAAATAAAAATATAAATATGAAAAATAAATTAAACAATGAATGAGAATTGAGGGGAAAATAACCAGGGAAAAAGACACACACAATCTATAAATAGAATTTAAAACATAACTTAAAAATATAAGTGGTAGAAGCATTATAAAAAAAAAAAAAAAAACCCTCCACAACAAATCAAATTCACTGAAAGAAAAAAGAGTGCACATATAATCTCTCAAAACAACAAAACATGCATGAAACTATACTGTTTGATAATTTTGTTACCAAAAGTGAAATTCAACTGAGCCATAATCATAATACTTGCACTTTATTATTTTCGTAACTTTGAACACATAGATCATAAACCCTCTTTTTTTTTTTCTTTTTTTTTTTCCCTTTGGAATCAACATTCACAGCTTTTTGCAAATTATGAAGCTCCAACAAATTGACCTAAGTGCTTAAAATAACGATTTCAACTTCAGAAATACGAGCCAATTCCAGTAAAGGATATTAACAGGTCATTGTGAAATGAGTTTTGGACCAAAATATCTTGGTGTAGACTCATTTCGTTGTTGTATTTTTCCTCAAAAAAATTCAATTGTTGTAGTAAAAATTTAAATATTCTTTTTGGTTCTAACTCATTTCCAAATGATCTATAGCTTTCTCCTTCAAGATTAATCTAAATATAGATAGAAGATAATTTAATATTTTAGATAAAACCTCATTATAATTGCTTTAGGTAGCACGACATCCAATAAACTGGGTGAGGATTTGGGACAAAAAAATCTAAACTTTGAAGTTTCATGATTTTTGTCTGCTTAGATATAATTGTTTTTCCTAGGGTGACAAATTTTAGTCATAACACAACAACATGACACGAAACCCACAAGTGCAGAGAGAGAGTTTGGCTAGAGAGGGAAAAAAGATAAAGGGGCCGAGAAAAAGGAGAGAAAATTGAGAGACCCAATACAAAAGAAGATTCGTCCAATGAGGTAAAAATAGAGAGAAAAACAAACTTTTATGCAAGAGTGAGTGATGTGAGGAGAGTTTTGTTTTCTAATCAGCTGATGATTTTACTCATGTACAAGGAGACGTTATTAAACACTAACGATCTTGATTCCACCTTGCATAGTTCTATTGTTTCTCTTTTGCAAGAATATGAGGATGTCTTTCTCGAGGAAACACCGCAAGGTTTACCTCCAATCCGCAGGATTTGACATCAATTCGACTTCATACCTAGAGCCACAATTCCAAATCGACCAGCATATAGGAATAATCCCGAGGAGACAAAGGAACTCCAACAGCAGGTAAGTGAGTTGATGGAGAAGGGGTACGTGAGAGAAAGCATGAGCCCGTGCACCATACTAGTTTTACTTGTGCCTAAGAAAGATGGGACTTGGAGGATGTGCGTTGATTGTCGAGCCATCAACAACATCATGGTAAAGTATCGACATCCCATTCCTCGCTTGGATGACATGTTAGATGAATTACATGGTGCTTGTGTATTTTCTAAAATTGATCTAAAAAGTGGATACCATCAAATTTGCATGAGAGAGGGAGACGAGTGGAAGACGGCTTTCAAAACAAAACAAGGTTTGTATGAGTGCTTGGTAATGCCTTTCGGTTTAACCAATGCGCCTAGCACATTTATGCGTTTAATGAACCATGTTTTGCGAGCTTTTATTGGGAAATTTGGCGTTGTTTATTTTGATGATATCCTGATCTATAGCAGCAACTTGGACGATCATATTGAACATTTGAAACTTGTTTTAGATGTTTTACAGAAGGAAAAGTTGCATGCTAATCTTAAGAAGTGCACCTTTTGCATGGATCAGCTTGTATTTCTTGGTTTTGTTGTTAGTGCTCAAGGTATACAAGTCAAAGAAGAAAAGGTTAAGGCTATCCAAGAATGGCCAAGTCCTACAAGCATTGGAGATGTAAGGAGTTTTCATGGACTTGCCAGCTTTTACTGGCAGTTTGTAAGGGATTTCAGTACTTTGGCTGCACCACTCACAAAAGTAATTAAGAAGAAAGTTGGGTTCAAGTGGGGAGAAGAACAAGAGAAGGCATTTTTGCTTATTAAGCATAAGCTTACTTATGCTCCTTTACTTGCTTTACCTGATTTTTCTAAAACATTTGAAATTGAATGTGATGCTTCTGGTGTAGGTATAGGTGCCGTGCTGATGCAAGGAGGATGACCAATCACGTATTTCAGTGAAAAAATGAGTGGGTCAACACTAAATTACCCGACTTATGACAAGGAGTTGTGCATGTTGGTTCGAGCATTAATGACTTGGCAACACTACCTATGGCCCAAGGAATTTGTGATTCACACTGATCACGAGTCATTGAAACATCTGAAGGGACAACAAAAGTTGAACAAGAGGCATGCCCGCTGGGTGGAATTCATCGAGACATTTCCTTATGTCATTCGATATAAGCAAGATAAGGAGAATGTCGTTGAAGATGCACTTTCTTGCAGGTACACATTACTTTCTATCCTTGACGCTAAACTGCTTGGCTTTGAGCATATTAAGGATTTATACCCTTTAGACCAAGATTTTAGTGAGGATTATCGAGCTTGTGAGAAAAACGCAATGGGTAAATTTTAAAGACATGATGGATTTTTGTTTTAGGAGAATAAGCTTTGTGTTCCTAATTGTTCTTTGGGAGATTTGTTAATGAGGGAATCCCATGGTGGTGGATTGATGGGGCATTTTGGAATTGCTAAAACTTTAGCTGTTTTGTAGGACCACTTCTTTTGGCCACACATGAAAAGGGATGTTGAAAGGATATGTGGTAGATGTGTCACGTGTAGGCAAGCTAAATCGAGAGCACAACCCCATGGTTTATGCACACCTTTGCCAATTCCTAGTGAGCCTTAGACTGATATTGCAATGGACTTTGTGTTAGGTTTACCTAGGACCAAACGTGGGAAGGATAGTGTGTTTGTGGTTGTAGATCGATTTTCTAAGATGGCACATTTTATTCCCTGTCATAAAACTGATGATGCGTCACATGTTGTTGAATTGTTCTTTAGGGAGATTATGAAAATACATGGCATGCCTAGGACAATTATTTCAGATAGAGATGCTAAGTTCTTGAGCTACTTTTGGAAGACTTTGTGGAGTAAGTTAGGCACTAAGCTGTTGTTTTCTACTACTTGTCACCCATAAACTGATGGTCAAACTGAGGTAGTAAATAGGACTTTGTCAACCTTATTAAGAGCAATCATCAGTAAGAACATTAAAACATGGGAAGACTATTTACCACATGTTGAGTTTGCATATAATCGCTCTGTCCATTCTGCTACTAAGTATTCACCTTTTGAAATTGTTTATGGTTTTAATCCTTTGTCACCATTGGATTTATCACCACTACCTGTTTCTGAGCATGTTAATTTTAGATGGCAAAAGAAAGGCTAACTTTGTTAAACAATTTCATGAGAAAGCAAGACTCAACATTGAGCGAAGAACGAAACAATATGCAAGTAAGCCAACAAGGGGTGATACAAGCTGATTTTTGAACCTGGAGATTGAGTGTGGTTGCACTTCAAAAAGGAGCATTTTCTAGAACAAAGAAAGTCAAAGTTGTTACCACGAGGAGATGGTCCATTTAAAGTCTTTGAATGAATTAATGACAATGCTTACAAGTTGGATTTGCCAAGTGAGTATAATGTAAGTGCTACCTTCAATGTTTCTGATTTAAGTCCTTTTGATACAGAGTCTGATTTGAGGACAAATCCTTGTCAAGAGGAGGGGAATGATGAAGACGTGGGGAGCTCAAATGCAAGGAAGGTGTCTGACCCAATACAAGTTCCTGTTGGACCAGTCACAAGAGCCCGAGCTAAGAAATTCAAGGAAGCACTAAATGGGCTGATTCACGAAATTTGGAATCAAGTAAATTTGTCCAAGCCAACATCAGCCACAAAGGTACATTAGTTTGATCCAAGTTCTAGAAGAATCTAGATGAGTCAAGCTTGAAATCAGCTCAAATTTTGCAAGATCAAGTCTATGGAAGGATTTCAGAAACTTTCCCATTATTGGCACACATGTGGCTGATCATTTGTGCAAGTTGTTGAAGAGCATTAATTGCACTTTCCTTTAATTGTTGGGCATGTAAATGGCTGAATATCAGCCATTAAGACTTTCCTTTCTTTTGGTTTTTATTTTAGGCTTAAATTAGGATTAGTAGTTATGTTTGAATATTTCAACTTTCCTTTGTAATTTTGGCCTATAAATAGGTGTTTCCAAGGTTAATGAATGGATTTTGATGAATGTTTATTTTTGAGAGAGAAAATTCTTTCTTTGGTTCTTTGACAAACTACACGAACTCTTCGGATCAATCCAGACGTTCAACCCCGACTTATTAATCAAGCTTTCCATCCTTGATTGTAGCGTCTATGATATACCAAAGTTCTTGCTTCGATATAAGCAACGGTTCGTGGTGACTTCCATCCAAATCTGAGTAGAAATGGTCTTGGTGCCTTTTTTATTGATAATAGGTTTCATCAGTATATTGGCGAGGTTCTTATCACTCATGCATGCAAAGCTCATCGCCGAAGGAGGAGAAGCATTGGCTATGCATGACCTTTATTGTGAGATTGAATTTCGAGGTATGACATCTAAGCAAATTTCATGAATTTTTAGGGGGAGACAAAGAGAGAGAAGAGAGAGGGAAAATAAAAAATGGAGAGCAAAAAAAAAAAAAAAAAAAAAAGAGGAAAAAACTGGCTTAAGAAAAAGTGACATAAGTTTTTCAAATTTTGTTCTTTGTGGCATAAAAAATAGATGAGGAAAAATGTGGCATAAGGTGTTATTGTCTTTTTGTTTGTTTATTTATTTACTTTTTTCTTTTTTGTTCTAAACTTCACATTTTAAAGTTTTTGCCTTATCAAACTATTTTCTCCCATTTATCCCCTTTGGATGCTCTTTCTCAAATGGACTTCAAAATAAAAATATCCCTACAAAAAAATTATTTTATAACACTCCATTTGGTAGGAAAGATGGGGAGTAGGAAGGAGGGGGAGAGTTGGAGGGATAGAGAGTAAGAAGGATGGAGAAGATTATAGTAATCCATTATATTATTTGATAAGATAGAGGGAGAGTTGAGAGGATAGATTATAGTTATTTATGAAGTTATTATATATATAGTACACTTATTATTATTTGTTAATTATTTATTTAGAGGGTAAAATAGTCTTTTTAAAACTTAAAGTGATGGATTACTTACATCCTTCTATTGATGGAAGGGTCCAATTTGGTGGGCCATGGGGGAGATCATATTCCTCAACCTCTCCTCCCCTTTCTCCTCTCTTTCCAACCAAACAAAAGATTTCATCTCTCCTTCTATTTGTCTCCTTTCACCTTTTTCCCTCCCTCCATCTCTCCCTCCTACCAAACATAGTGCAAGATGTGACATTTAAAATATACTTTTTTGAATTCGACCTATAATCTTTTTCAAATGTGTTTGTTGATGGTCAAAATACGTCAACTTCAAGATAATGAATGTTAGAGAATTGGAAGTGAAATATAATTATCAAAAGAACAATAAATGCTGAAGATAAGATAAAAAATAAAGATGAAAGTAAAGATGGATATAAGGATTTATAGTGGCTCAGATCAACATGGCCTATGTCCACTTGGTTTCTTCACTATATTTTCTGAAAAGATTGTACACTCAAGATCTTTTAGAAAGAAATCTCAACACAATCATCGCACAAATTTGACAAAGTAATTCCTAAGGCTCTCTAGTTTAAACCCCCATTTCAGCCTCACTTCCCTTATTTATAGAGTCCTTGGCATGTGTAACTATCTTCTAGAGCATAATCATTCTTCCCATGTCTTTCCCTTTGAGTTGAACCACATCTTTCGACACTTTACGAGTAAAGCTCTGTCTTCTACTAGAAATAACTGTTCCCCCTCAATGTTTTAAAAAAGGGTCACTTTTCCACCTTTTGTTATGTTCAAAATGATGATTACTTATAAGGTTTGGATATCACAGGATGACTGATTCTAGCGTGAATTTCTTAAGACTCTAGAGTGGTACAAGAATGATAACTCCCTATGATTGTTAAGCTACGAGCTATTTACTATCTAAGTCTTCTAAGGCTCTATTAGACACGGTTACTTGTGCCATGACCTCTTAAGGTCTTGGTAAATAGGTTGTGTTTTAGACATGGCTAACAAGTCATGTCTTGCCTGACTCAAAGCATGACTGCTTGAGGTCTCGACAAATAGGTTATGCTCAGACACCATGTAATAGGTTGTGTCTTGTCTTACTTATAGTTTGTGGGGCAACTTTATAAGTGCCAACCGGTCTCAAGTTGGAAATTATCAATGATTCAAAAACCTTAAGTCAATAATTGCTTATAGCATAACATATTAAATTTGTTTTAGGGCTCTCAGTTTAAGACTTATTGTCAGGGAACTTTGATTTTAATGACTGAGCATAGAGGTACAACAATTGCACCTAGCTCTAAGTAAAATTGGTTGTGATAGAAGCTCAAAGTTTGCAGTTGTCAATGTCACGTAGTAGTTTTTCAAGCTACTCAGATTGCATTGTAGCCCAATAGGCTTCCAAGGTCGCCCAAGAAAAGGTTGGATGTAGTCCAATGTGTCACTTAGGTTGCACGCGAACAAATCGCATGTAGCTCCTCAGGTTACAGTTGCACTTAGCCTACCAGTTCGCATCGCATGCCCAAAAGTCTTATTAACCCATTAGGTGCATGTGAACAAGTCGCATTGACCATGAGCACATCTTGCGCATGCCTAGCTCCGTAGTTCAAGCCTAGGTTGAGCATGCCTAGACACTTATTAAAAGAATGAAGCACAAAGTTGTTAAGTACATGACTCAAACCCACTCTTTTCGAAGGGGAGTGCTTAGACATGCAAGCATCATCACCACGATCAGATCGCTGTTATGAAATTATTTAGCTTTAATTTTATTTATTATGCTTTTAGCATAATAAAAATACTTGATATTAAATTTAGCTTTTGTGGGACCCATATATTTAGAAGACACGTTCAACACACCCTCCATAAGAGGGAGAATTGCCTTCCTTTTTTTCCCATATAATCACCTTTTAAAACATTTTTAAACTTACTTCTCCCTTTCTCTAACTCCATGTATCCATTCTCTCTATATAAAGCCTTCCATTCTCAAAAATGTTTAAACTTCTTTCTCCCTTTCTCTAACTCCATATATCCACTCTCTATAAAAAAAGCCTTCCATTTTTTTGCTTTGTTTCTTAAGAATCGGTTTTTAATGGTGAGGAAAAAGGGAATTTGGGGCCAAGAGACATAGATTTCGAGTGTTTGGGATTCATCACAACCAAAACTTAAGATGGTGTTTTTTTTTCAAGTCCCTTTTGGCATTCTTCGTGTTGTTCTTAAGAGGTTGGTCTTTTCAGTCTTTTATCCCTCTAAATTTTTAACTTTTCTTGTTTGTGAATTAGATTGGCTAGAATTTGAACTAGTTAGACTTTGTCGTGAAAAAAGGTGCTTATGTCTATGCCCAAATTGAGTTAGGCTCATTGTTTTCCACCATAGGACTAGTGTTTGTGAAAAAATCTATATAGGATTGGATTTATTATAGATTTTCGTAAATTAAGTGTCTGTGTATTTGCCAAAGTGAGACTAAGCTTGTTAGTAATTGTCACACAATTTGTGTTTGATGACTTTTTGGGCCAAGTCTTGGCTTAGTTGACAGTTGATGAACAAAAAATATTTTTGAATTTGTTTAAGCGGAATTTGACTTGTTGTGTGATGATATTTGTTATGTGTTAATAGATTCAACTAAGCGAGTTTAGAAAGTAGCCTACATTACTTCATATATATAAATATACATATTAAATAGAAATATCGCTCTTAACATGCTCTATTTCTCACATTAGTCATGTGAACACCACAACATATGTACATGATGACCTTATGGACGTCATGAAATCAACGGAGGTTGCACTAACAAGCTTGTTCATGGTGCACCATAGGCTCACATGGTACAATCATTAGGGCTTTGTATGTGCCTCAAGCCTGCATGATGTCGTGGGTGTAACGCCCTCCTTACGGACGTCACATATATCGTTACATACATTCTGTAATACTTTCATTTAAACTTTATTTTGAAATCAATCATATAACTTGAAGATAATTTGAAAACATAATTTTAGAAAAGCATACCCAGGATCCATGCATATTTATTTTTTTTATATAGCATTAATAATTTAATATTTGATCAATAAAATGATTTACTTGATCATAAACATCCTTAAATAAAGTAATATACTAAATATTAAAAATCACAACTTAAATAAAACATCACAACATTTTAAACATTAGCTCTCCTAGTTTGGCATATCAAACTTGGGACTTCGGTAAGCCAAACATGATCGGCAGGCCGGAGTTCGTCCACCAGCAGGCCGACAGAGGCTTTGTAAAATGGGGTTTCAAAAACTGATATGTTCGGCAGGCCGATGCAGGGTAATCGACAAGCCGATCAACACTTCAGCAGTCCAACCATTAATGGTTGGCAGGCCAAACAGCTTTAGAAAATTAAGATTTTTCAATCAAACTTTAATAATTTAAAGCGAAGACATATCTTAAAGAAAAAACATCGTAAAAAGGAGTCATAGTTCCAATCCTTAAAATTTAAACAAGTAAACATAATTAAAATTATAAAATATAATTTAATCCATAAAAGCTTCCTTCCCTGGCGCTTTTTCGATTACAATTCATCTTGCTTAGCTCACATGCCTTTCCATATCTTCCACCTAGTCCATGACCTTCTTACCCTTATCTGCAACATGATATAAACTTGAATAAGCTAATGCTTAGTAAGTACATATATTTGTCACAATTTAAAAACGTTTCATAAACATCATCGTCATCATTGTCATAATAGGGCATATAAGCACATTTTCATAGAAACATATCTTTCATTACTTTGACCATATTAAAACTTATTCCATTTTATGTTAAGGGCCCATGTGTTGCACCATAATCATTCATCGTAGGCGCGCCGTCATGAGAGGAAAGGGTAGCTAATCCTAAACCAAACATTACATTCATAACATCTCATAGCATTGGTGTGCAACACTTATTTAGGTGATACATATATACATATATAAACTTTCATACTTTTGAAATACATCTCATATATACATAACTTTTGAGCATCAAATCTTTCATGAGAATAAAAAATGAAACCATCATAAAATCATCATGAACATATTTCAAACCTTTTATAAAACATATCATGTTGCAGGTGAGAATGTGCTTACTTGTATAGCTTACTTAACCTTAACTTAGTAGACTTAGTAGGTGACAACGCCGCGTTCTCGATGTGTTCGCTTCATCATGTGTTCATGTCATACATTCATAAAAATAGCAATTAACATTTACTTTCATAAAACTATAAAATCATCATCACATAATAACTTCTATTTGCATATTCCATCACATATCCTTTCCTTTCATGAAATTATAAATTTCATAACCATTTCATCATATTAAAGCATTAGCATCACCCATCAACACAAAACCTTCACTGACCTACATGGGAGTCAAGACTTGAAAACTCACAATCACACATATTTTGGGCACCACACTTGACAGGGGGTAAAGTTAATACATAAACATATTACCATAATTTTTCTTTAGTCATACAAATTACATTAAGTATCTAAAAATAAGTCATACATAACAAACATGAAACCTGCCATTAACTTACACAGTGAGTCACATAAATTCATCATTTTCAAATAATTAAAAACACATATATTTTAACCTCTAAAAATTCATACCAACAACTTACTAACATATATTACAATATCATAAAATTAGTTTATCATCAATAAAATTATTTAAACATACAAACATCACATAATACAAAAGTCCAATAATAACACTATTAAAGCAGTTTCTTGACCTAATCTTAATACAAATTTCATAACACATAAAATACTCATCAACATAGTCACCAAACTTTCCAGTTCATAACTTAACATATACATGAATATTCTAGTCAAATTTCGTAGCAAACAAAGCACATTTACCTTGAGCACAAATCACATTTTCGTGCATCATAACCTAAAAGCAATATTTTACTGTGAGTGGTAGAGGGTAGAAAATTCATAACATAATTTAGAAAAATCAAAAATGACTTGAAACTTGGAAGAAAATTAAAAGAACACAATATGACATCATATTAAAAATTCAGAACAAAATAAAATACCTAGACAAAGTTATGGCAGAAGGATATGGAGGAGAAATGCTTTTGGAATTACCCAAAATGAGTTCTTACCTTAAAAGAAGCTTCTCTAGTTTATCTTTGAATTTGGCTAGGTGGAAGGTGAGATTTCTTGGTGTTCTTTTAGGTGTTTGCAGCAGGGAAATGAAGAGAAAAGATGGAGAAGAAAATGTAGAGAAGAGAGAATGAGAGAGAGAGAAGAGAGAGCAAAATTATCGTGAAAAGAGAAATGGAAGTAACGTACAAAGGAGGCCTGTCTAATCCGGCATCATCAGAAATTTTCTAATTAAAAGTTGGCTAATTAACGTGGAGAAGGAGAGGATTGGGGGAAAATCAAATTGCCATCTCATCTTACCATATTTCAACACTTCAAATAGGGAAACCATATCAATTACATTAAATCAATCGAAAGTCAAATGTTTTTATTTTCCTTAAATGAGGAAATTAATCCATAAGTAAGTCAATAATCACATTAACCACCAATCATCGAAATCATCTCAATCACAAATTTGGAGAGATTTTTGCTGACTGCTCGTCAGCTGTCATCGGCCTGCCGATTCCATGAGGTTTCGCCTGCCGATCCTTGAAAGGCTATTCGGCCTGCCGAACTATCCTTAAATACCATACATCATAGCATTCAAGTCATCATTGCATCATAAATAACATACATTGTAATTAACATGAACACTTGAGCACATCAATTTCACGCAATCGTCACCTGTCATAAAACTTAAAATAATAGTTAGTAACAATAATATCATAAATAAATATGGATAACTCTTAACGTCGTTTATTATCATTACATAATTTTGTTACATAAATAGGCGGGTGTTACAATTCTCCCCACCTTATAAGAGTTTCATCCTCAAACTTAGAACAATTGCGGAAACTTAGTTCTCTGTTATCCTGACTTCCATGTAGCTTCATTTACTTGGTGATTCGCCATAGTACCTTGACCAATGGAATTTCTTTATTCCTCAAGGTCTTGTTTTCCGATTGAGTATCTCTACTAGCTTTTCTTCATAACTCAAGTCTTCTCGTAACTCGATCACTTGTGGCTCAATCACATGTGTTGGGTCTGGAACATACTTCTTGAGCATAGAAACATGGAACACGTCATGCATAGTGGACATTTCAGAAGGTAACCTTAGCTGATAAGTACTTTGCCTATTGTCACGATCTCATAAGCCGATATACCTTGGGTTCAACTTGCCTTTCTTTCCAAACCTCATAACTCCTTTCATCGGTGCAACCTTTAAAAACACGAATTTGCCCACAATAAATTCTAAGGGTCTTCTTCTCTTGTCAGCATAACTCTTTTGATGGCTTTGAGCAGTCTCTATTCTTCTTTTATCAACTTTATCATCTCAGAAGTTACATTGACAAAATCGATCCTTCAGCCTCGACGCTTTCCATTAACTTCTCTCACCAGCTTCATGCCAACATATAGGCAACTACATTTTCGTCCATATAGGGCCTGTAATGGTGCCATTCCAATCGTCGCCTGATAGCTATTTGTAAGCAAACTCTGCTAATGGCAACATTTTACACCAACTTGTCTTGAAGTCAAGAGTATAGGCCCGAAGCATATCTACTAAATCAAGTTCGTCCTCTCCGTTTGGCTGTTTGCTGAGTATGAAAAGCTATACTGAAATGCAACTTGGTCCCCATAGTAGTCGTACGCTTTTTCAGAACTTGGATATGAACTGCATCACGGTCTGAGATGATAGACTTAGGGATTCTATGAAGTCGTATGATCTCCTTGACATATAGTTCTGCTAATCGTTCCATTGCGTAAGTGATCTTGATGGGAATAAAATGTGCCATCTTTGTCAGTCAATCTACAACACCCAAATACATCATAACCATTCATGGTCCTGGGTAAACGGTTAATGAAATCCATTGCTATATCCTCCTATTTTCATTCTGGTATTTGGATAGACTGAAATCACCACCAGCCTTTGGTGTTCAGCTTTAACTTGCTGGCTGTCAAGCATTTCTTTGTATACATGGCAACATCACTTTCATTCCAAAACCACCAGAAGTTACCCTTAGATCATTATATTTTTTGCACCTGGATGAATTGATTAAGGAGTGTCATGAATTTTCGCCAAAATCCTGTTCCTTAAGCCATCAACATTGGGAACACATAAGCAGTCCTTGAGGTACAGAGTTTCATCATCCGCAATACAAAACTCTTGACATTTTCCTTCTTTCATTTCCTGGTTGATCCTTACAAGGCTTACATCTTCATCTTGTTTTCTCTGAATCTCATCATACATTGTCAGAGCAAGAGTGAGTGCTGACAACTGTCTTGTGATAGTTCTAAACCAAGTCTAAAATTTCCTTGCTCAAAGGTAGAGACATTGCTGCATTGACATTAGCATAGCCATAGTTTTCCTACTCAAAGCATCGGCCACTCGGTTGGCCTTCCCAGGATGATAAAGGATTTCACAATGCGTAATCCTTCACAACTCTAGCCATCTCCATGTCTCATGTTCAGGTCCTTTTGAGTGAAGAAGTACTTCAGACTTTGATGATCAGTGAAGATCTTGCATTGGACCCCATACAAATAATGTCGCCATATTTTCAGTGCAAATATGACTGCTGCTAACTCTAGATCATGCGTAGGATAGTTCTTTTCGTAATCCTTCAGTTGTCTTGATGCATAGGCAATCACCCTGTCATTTTGCATTAGAACAGCTTCGAGGCCCATTTTAGAGGCATCGCTATAAATTACAAATCCATTGCTTCCTTCCAGAATAGCCAATACTGGAGTTGTCTTTAGCCTCTTCTTTAGTTCCTTGAAACTCTTCTCGCAAGCATCTCTCCATTCATACTTCTTTCCTTGCAAGTTAAATTCGTGAGTGGAGGTGCTATCTTAGAGAAGTCTTCTACGAATCTCTGATAATAAACCTGCTAGAGACCCAAGAAGCTCCTTATTTCACTTGCATTTGTTGGTTGCTTCTAGTTGAGAACAACC